>JAHBCN010000833.1:147932-214997 GCA_019359885.1 Listronotus oregonensis | reverse complement strand
GAAGACGTTAAATGAATTTGGCTTACCCATGCATTATACAAGGTATTACAAAAATCATCAAAAATTGGTTGGTTACTTTCTGTTTTTTGATTATAAATTATACAGTGTGTGTAAAAAGGTAAATAAGTTGGACTATTTTATACATTATACAGGGTATTACAAAAGTCACCAAAAATTGGTTGGTTACTTTCTGTTTTTTGATTATAAATTATACAGTGTGTGTAAAAAGGTAAATAAGTTGGACTATTTTATACATTATACAGGGTATTATAAAGTTGTAGATTTAAAATGCTGGATTTTTATACGTGTGTTGGCAAACATGAATATTTTATTTTTTCAAATATAAATATTATACAGTGTGTTTGAGAAGTTAAATAAATTAGGCTTTCCCATACATTATACAGGGTATTACAAAAATCATCAAAAATTGGTTGGCTACTTTCTGTTTTTGGATTATAAATTATACAGAGTGTGTAAGAAGGTAAATAAGTTGGACTATTTTATACATTATACAGGGTATTACAAAAATCACCAAAAATTGGTTGGTTACTTTTTGTTTTTTAATTATAAATTATACAGTATGTGTAAAAAGGTAAATAAGTTGGCCTTTTTTTATACAATATACAGGGTATTATAAAGTTGTAGATTTAAAATGGTGGATTTTTATACGTGTGTTGGCAAACATGAATATTTCATTTTTTCTAATATAAATATTATACAGTGTGTTTGAGAAGTCAAATAAATTAGGTTTGCCTATTCATTATACAGGGTATTACAAAAGTCACCAAAAATTGATTGGTTACTTTCTGTTTGTCATTATAAATTATACAGAATGTGTAAAAGGTAAATAAGTTGGACTTTTTTATACATTATACAGGGTATTACAAAAATCATCAAACATTTAGAGATTTAATATAAAGACAGGATTTTTAAAAACTTAAAAATTTAAACTAGAAGAAGGGGATTTAGTGCTTTTGTGCATCTAATATACAAGATGTTTAATGTATATCTGACTTAAAACATGTTTTGGTAAATATGCTTTTCTATCCCCTTTCTTCCTTTAAATTTTGAATTGTTTTTTAATTTTTATATGATACACCGATTTTTTAAAAGTTTATTTATAAAAGGATTTTAAGAAAATTAGGTGTACAGCAAATCAGATGTTTAAAAATGATTGTATAATTTTGTAACAAATGATAAAATATTCACAAACGCTATATTGAGTGTATAAAAAAATATTTTAATGCTATGATTGGTAATTTGGAAAGTTTGTTTCATCTTTTGGGACTGTCTTGGGGCGAATGTATTCCCTCTTAGTCCAAAGGAGTGAGAGATTTTAAAAATAGTCACGTTTTAAATTACCGCAAGTTTTGTGGTATGTGTTGTAATTGTTTGCCATATAAGGTTTCTGACTCAAGTAGCATTTAGGGAAAGTTTTCGGTAAATGGCAACAATGTGATCCATTGTTTTTTTGAAGTATATGGGGTTACCAGGGTTACCTCGTGGAAGATTGCATGTGACAGTGTTGCCAATGTGATAAAAAAATATGGTTATTTGTGGAATTTCCCCTACTATTTAAAATGATGATATTTGCATAAAACGGTGGACAAAGCGCACAGGGCGAATGTATTTCTTGTTCTGTTTGTTCTACTTGGTCTTGGTTGTGCGTTTGCAGTATATCATATTTGTTGCTAGTAGGTACGTTATATTCTCTAGGTTGGAGCCATTTGCTGAGGTCAGGGGCGGAGCGGATTTGGCGGGGGGGGCCCCGGGGCTGTTTTTTTTGGGGGCTTCTGTGTTTTTTTCTAGTATTTTGTGTGCTTTTTGAAGTGAAGGTGGGGGTTTTAAGTCTAGGTCTTCGTCTTCTTCAGTGTCTGTAGAGCTGTTTTCTGTTGTTTCGTTTGGTTTGTCTTCCTGTAGGTTAAGGGTGACTGAGGGTAGTCCCAAATGCGCCCTGGTGTGCTATGGTTTTCGTATGTGATGATTTTGGTGTCGTTTTACTGTCGTGATTCCGTCTTCGGTGGTAATTAGTTCTGGGTGTTTTTGTTTTACGTGTTTTGTTATAGTTTTTATTCCTGGGGTGGTTGATTACGAGGGTAGACCAGGGCGTAGCATCCTTCACAGGTTTTTAAATTAGCTATGAGTAGATTGTATAGTTTAGTAGCATCTTGGGGTGACAGTTCCGGTGAGCTTTCAATTTTTTCTCTTTATTGTGAGTTCTTTTTTCCATTGTAATTTGTGCGGGTTGGTGGTGTTTTATTATGTGGTCGGCTGCTTCTTCTTCGGTTGTTTTTTCAGATTTTATGATTTCATAGCATGTGCTGCATTTTGGTAGTTTATCTATGAGCTGTTTAACGGTGTTTTTTTTCTTATAACTGCTACTTGTGCCACAAATTCGTGTGAGCGGCGGTATTGGTTTTAATTTTGTTTTTTCCTTTGACGGAATTTGCACTTTGGGGTTTCTTCTTCACTTTTCCCTTTCTTCTGCCCAGGGTTTGGATTTTTGTTTTGTTTTTTGGGGGTGGTTTCCACCCCCCCCCTTTTTTTGACATGTGGCTGTTGTCTATTAGCTGTTATACTTATTGGGCCCCTGTTGTATTACAGGCAAACGGCATTAAAAAAGTTTTTAAAAAGAGAGAAAAAATTTGACGGGCTTGCCCGGGCTTTGGGAATAAAAATTTTAAACCAAAAAAATTGTTAGAAAATAAAAAAAAATTGGTTCTTTTAACCAAGAAAAAGGGAATTCTATTTAAGGGCGGTGGGAAATTGGGGTTTTTTAATATTATGCATTGTTTATAAGGGAAGCCTTTTGCATTTTGTTTAAAAAAAAAAAATATTAAAATTTTGTTTTTTATATTACAAATATAAAAACAAACCCTTAAATCTTTTAAAAATATAATTTTTGAATGTTTTTTTATATACAAAAATTTTTTATTAAATAAAAAATTAAAAAAATTAAGTTTTACATATTTTTCAAAAAATATTATATTTTTTTTAAAATAAATTAAGGGAAAAAAAACTTTTTTTAAAAATGTCAAAAAAATCAAAGACAAATTTCATTTTCGCCCAAATTTTTTTTAATATTTTTTAGTTTTTCTTGGCGCACCTTTTAAAACCTTATATTTTTTTCGCTTATATTCAGTTGGAAAAAAAAGCCGTTTTTTTTTCCAAAAAAAAATTAGTTGGGGGTTTTACCCTTTTTAAGGTTTTTTTTTTTTCCCATTTAATTTTTTATTTGATTTAGGTTGAAAAAAATTTGTATTACTTGTTTAAATTTAAAATTTTAAAAATGCCCTTTGGCAATATTTTGTATAACTTTTTTATTTTTAAAATTGAAATTTTTTTTTTTTTAATATAAGGGTTAAAAAAACATATATTAGTTGTTTGAATATTAGTAAAACCCATTTCCCCTTTGTTATTTAAAAACCCATTTAGGGTAATTATTTTTTTTTAATTTTTGGATTTTTAAAAATACATATTACTGTTTAAATATTATTTTTAGCAACACTATGGAAAATTTATCAACAGATTTAAATAATTTTTTTATTCCAACTCAAGTGTTTAAAAAATACATTCCAAATTTTAAAATTGGTATAAAGTTTTTAGTTCACTTTTTTTTTAATACGATTGAACCAACTTTTTAAAAAAACCCCGTTTTTTACCCTAAAACATTTATATAAACAAAAATGGGGTTTTAATAATGAGTTTTTTCCTTTTAGGTTAAAGGAATAGATGTTTCACTAAATTTGAAACACTCCCTAAAAATTTTTATTTTCTCCCTAAATTTAAAATCCCGAATTTTTAGAGAAAACTGGCATTTTCATAAAATAAAAAAGCAATGGGAAATTAGAAGTTTGGGCGCCATTTCCAAATAACACCCCTGTTTTTCCAAATAACAGCCTTGATTTTCAAATAACAGCACTGTATTTTCAAATAACAGCCCTGTATTTTCAAATAACAGCACTGTATTTTCAAATAACAGCCCTGTTTTTCCAAATAACAGCCCTGTATTTCAAATAACGGTACCTTTTTTCTAACGGCCTTATTTTCAAATAACGGCACTGTATTTTCAATAAGGGCCCTTATTTCTAATAACGGCTGTATTTCCAAATAACGGCACTGTATTTTCAAATAACGGCACCGTTTTTCAAATAACGGCACTGTATTTTCAAATAAGGGCCCCTTTTTTTAAATAACAGACTGTTTTTTCCCCAAATAACAGCACCGTATTTTCTGGGGCTTTTTCAATAACAGCCCTGTATTTCCAAATAACGGTACCGTTTTTCTTTAACGAAATGACAAAACGGCACTGTATTTTCAAATAACGGCACTGTATTTTCAAATAACGGCACGTATTTTCAAATAACGGCACCTTTTTTTAAATCACACTGTTTTTCCCAAAAAATAACAGCCCGTATCAAATAACGGCATTGTTTAAAAACGGAAAGAATAATGGCACTGTATTTCCAAATAACGGTCCTTTTTTTCAAATAAGGCACTGTATTTTTAAATAACAGCATTGTATTTAAATAACAGCCTCTAAAAACAAACAACAGATATATTAACCGTATTTTGTACCGGTTTGTGTCTAAGAGTTGAAGTGGATTAATTTAAATTATATCAGATACGTTATGTTTATCACCCCCCGGACGGGGTTCGGAACAGCGGATCAATGTGGTTGTTTTCTCTCTTAAGGTGATTTCTTCTCTCCTTCTCTCCAGACGAGTCTGGGCCGGTGGACGCGAAGGGAGGAAGGAAGAAAGATCCCCTTTAAAAAAGAAGAGGGGGGACAAAACAACAAACCCCGATGACTCAAAAACGATGTCCGCCCCCGCGCCAACTCAAGGTCACCGGGCTTTATAAGCCCATTTCAAAAATCCAAAGCGTATCTTTTAATAAATTATAATCCACTTCAACTAAAATCCCAAAAATTAAAAACCGGGCCTACAACAACTACAATATTGTGCAAATTTTGTAAATTACACTTTAAAGGTTGTCTATGCTGTAATTTGAAATAGAGGGTGTTATTTTTGGGAAAAACAATGCTGTTTTTTAAAAAAAACAGTGCCGTTATTTAAAAACGGGACCGTTATGAAATACAGTGCCGTTATTTAAAAATACAATGCCGGGAAATACGGTTGTTATTTTACAGTGCTGTTATTTAAAAAAGGTGCCGTTATTTGAAAATACAGTGCCGTTATTTGAAAACGGTGCCGTTATTTGAAAATACAGTGCCGTTATTTTAGGAAACGTCATTATGTATATATACTCCTGTATTATATGTTTATATAAATGTTTTATGATAAAAGGTAAAAAAAATAGAATTTATTTAAAAACGAATTAGTTCAATCTACAATGTTAGCTATACGTAGTGATGCCATAAGGGCTTTATACCAATATTAAATTTGGACCATGTATGTTTTAACATCTTGAGTTGGAATAAAAAAATTATTTAAATCTGTTGATAAATAAAAAAAGCTATACATAGTGTTGCCAAAAGGCATTTTGCTAATATTTAAATAGCTAATATGTATGTTTTAACATCCTGTATTAAAACAATAAAAAATAATTATCTAAATCACAACAACAAAGTTGCACGTAGTAATACCAAAAGGGCATTGTTAATATTCAAACAACTACTATAAGGTGTATTTTAACCTTTATATTAAAATAAAAAAGAATTGTCTAAATTGGTTAATAAAAAAGTTATACATAGTATTGCCAAAGGGGCATTATGCTAATGTTAAATTTAAAACAAGTAATACTAGTATTTTATCAACCTAAATCACATAAAAAGAATTATTCCAATCGGAAAATAAATAAAAAAGTTACACATGGTATTGCCAAAAGGGCTTTATGGCTAAGGGTAGCTTTTACCCAACCAATATGTGTATTTTAACACCCTGAATCATTTAGAGAAAAAACGGCATTGATCCGACAAATAGAAGCTGAGATATAAGCGAAAAACATATAATAAGGACCTTTTGTAAAAGGTGCGCAGATGATCAAAAGTCGTTTTTTGAAGAAACTATTAGAAAAAACTTGCGCGTTAAAGGGGAAAGTGTGGCTTCGCCATCCCGGCTGATAACGATCTTTCATAAAATGACATTTTTAAAAAAGTTTTTTGACACTTGAATATATTAAAAAATATAATATTTTTTGAAAAATATGTAAAATGGTTATTATTAGTAAGTTTTCGATAATTTTTAATATTAATAGAAAAATTTATGTATAGCTAATATAAAAACATTCAAAATTATAGTTTTAGTGATTTAATGAGTGTTTGTTATATTTGTAATATAAAATGACTAACATTTGTACATATTTAATACATATACTATTTTTAATAACAAAATGCATAAGTAAAACGACTTGCGCTATAAACAATGCTTTATAATATTAAACAACGTTTCCACATTTAAACACCATCATCGGGGTGTACCTGCCTAACACTATCCGTTATATGCTGCTTAGGTTACGTAAACGGTATAATTCGACATCCGCCATATTTTTTTTATTTTCTAACTAGTATTCTTTGGTTAAGTTTTATTCCTAATACTAAAGCCACAATGATCAATTTACACCGTACTAATCACTAATTGATATCTCTCATTTTAAACATTTTTAATGCCGTTTGCCTGTAATACCTGTACTGCCCAGTCATTTTATGTAATTTCGATGTTTAACAATATTATTAATTTTCTTTACTACGACGCCCACGCGTGATGACGTAATCCACCTGATACTATACATCTATTTCACAACAATATCTAATATTCTCCCGTGGTGCAATGGTAGCACAGTGGACTTTCAAGCAATAGGACGGCGGTTCGAATCCTCCGAATCCTTCAGGACTTTTTATTTATTTCCAATATTACTCGAGGTCTCCTGATGAGTTCATATTTCATAATCTTGGTCAGCGTCATCTCCAAAAGTCAAGCAACGTAGGCGTGACCAATATTTAGCTGGGCGGCCGCTTGGCACTTGGTGCTAGCTCCGGAAGTGAATGCAAATCGGACCTTAAAATTTCCCCATGTATTATGGGAAAATGTCGGATTTTGCGGCAGGAGTCATAGGCTATCTACTTATGAAGTTGGACATATCAAGTAAAATAAGAAGTAGGTTGCAAAAACATTTTATTGCTGGAAATGGTTATAAATGATATAACACCCATTCATAATCTATACACTGCTGTGCAAGAAACAAATTTATACATCCATGTCACTTTCGGTGTACGTACTTATACACAGTTTATACCGTATAACGAATCAGTTATTTAACTCTGTTAATTTGGATGAAGCCAAATTTAACTTTTTCATTCATTTCGCGCACGCGCTCCATGTATCAAAAATGTTGTGATTAAATCGCAAGCTGGAGCTCGACAGGGCCGGACTGAAATTAATTTAATCAAATTAAATTAAATGATATGCAGCAACTTGAGAATTGGTAAAAAAAGAACCCTGAACGTAATTAAGAATGATCAGTTATTTACACATAATTCTGATAGCTGGTAGGCAGGTAGGGTTTGGAAGCTAGGTGGAAAAAAATTGCATAAAATGATGTATTTAAAAAAAAATTATTTTTAAAAATTGGTTCAGCCGCTCTTAATAAAACCATTAAAGGCTGGGTTACCTCAAGAGAAATAAATGTTGATGTTGAAGAACTTAGGATGAACATACATAATTGATTTATTATTTTGTAGGTAGCCATTTCAATAAATGAAAGTCATGTTAAAAATTTGATGTGTAAGTATTTATATAATACGGTCAAGTGACCAAGAACAAATAATTCGAGTACAGTTTTATTGGTCATACGAAATTTAACAATAGGCCACTTTCACCTGCCGGGAAAAATGAAGAATAATGAAGTTTTTGACTCATACCGAGCAAACCGAAGTGCCGGGAATGAACATTACAGTACAGTATAAGATTTAAAAATGTGAAAGTAGCCATTATTACACATTTAGAAGAATTACCATCCATTAAATAGCTAAATCAAAAACTCAGCTTCAAAAATATAATTCTTAGGCCTACGTAAATAATAAGATATAGAGGAAACAGAAAATTTACTCCACAGAGTTTCAAAGTAACCTCGAAGTTTCAAGGAAGCAAAATAAATTATTTAAATAACTACCTCAGTAAAATAAATGAATACCTATACATTTCTAGAACCATTGATAGAAATTACTACAAGGGTAACAACCGGCTGTTCTTGACAGACTGAATACTGATTCAGGATCTAGTTTTCGAAAAAAATTAACTTTAAAAATATGACATATCTATTTCCTTACCACTTTTCTTGTTTGAATTTAAATGTATGAAGTTATATTACCTTACACTTATATAAATAGGCCTATAAATGTCAGAAGAATATTAAGTTTTTGTAATTTTTTTTGTTTTGGGTGAAAGCAAATCTCTGTTTAAAAATTTTAATGTGTAAAATATTCTTGTTCTGGTAAACAAAGATGCAAAATAAGTTTTGGGAAAGTTTTTACAAGGATGTTGGAAAGAGCAGTTCTAAAATTTTTCCTTATTTTTGTGCCAACATTTGGCAAAATGGCAAAATCTTTAAAATGGCGGACAAATAGACTTTCGCAGGATCCAAAAAACTCAAAGAAAGTTTGATCTGGAGACCTGAGGTTGCCAAACACATCCTTTGCAGCATTCTGGTATGCTCTAAAATGTGTATAAGTGCATCATCAGACAGTTCTTGAGTCTTCTTTGAATACGACTGACAAATTTCACAGGAATGTTTTGCTAAACATTTTTTAATAAAATATCCTCCAACATAAAAAAATGCATTTTTTTGCTTGACGTTCAACTGCCTATAGTCTGTAGAATCTAAAAGTATTCGATCAAAATGTGTCCCTTGGCTAAAAGCAATTTCATATGATTTTACTTTTTCCGGAGTTAATTGCATCAAAATCTGATCAAATTCTTCTAAACAGTTGGTTCCTTCAGACTGATCAAAATATTCAGTTGCAAACATTTTTTTGAAGGTTCTAACAAATTGAATCGGAGTTGGGTTTTGACAGTTGCCATTTTGCTGGCGTATTTTGCCAAAAAAATTCTCCAAGCAATCCTGATTAATTCTCCTTGTCATAATATAATTTATGGAATTATTGGATTTTAAATCGTTCCAGAGGTGTAGAAAGGATGAAATTGCCAACCTCCACCCATAAATAAATTTAACCCTAATTTCTTTGCCTTTATTGTCGACCACTTTAAGTTTATCAAATAAATGGGACATTTCATTTAAATATTTAATTTGATAATCAGCCCCCATAAATGGCCTGTTTAAATACTTTGTTGCCTTAAATCTAGATGAATTAAACAAGTCAAATAAGTTGTCCATTTTACTTATAAAATCGACTGTGAACTGTGCTTCAGGCTGTAGGACTCCAAAAGAAATATAGGTATTTAAAGCAGCGGCGACCGTCGCACTGAAAACTTGTGAGGCGTATTTTACTTTCATTTTTTGAAAGTTTGTGGGATTAATATGTGCATCTGTTAACTTAGGAGCCAAGCGATAAGATTGTAATTTATCATTAGTATAAAAAGTATTTAGATATTCTTTGGATGTCTGATTATTATTGAACAAAAAATGATACTTAAAAAAATTATTCCTTGTGGATTTAAGTAAATGTGGGATATCGAACATATAATAAATCTTTGAAGTTTCCACAAGAAAATATGGAGTTTCGACAGAAACTCCTAAAACATTTGCTAATTTAAAAAAATTGGATCCTTGGTCTGATATCACAGTTCGCACCCTTAACCCAATTGTTTGAAGTTTCCCTATGGTTTCAAAAACAATGGTTTTTAAGTTGTCAACTGGGCAAGTTGAATTCACAAAAAAATAAGCTAAAGGCTGTTTCCAGTTGTTGTTAATGCCCCTTAACATCAACACCAGGGCATTGTTACCTGGCTTAAACGTTTTTTTATTGAATGTTTCATGAAAACCAGTTATTTCATCTAAGGAAATATTATAATACAAATTGCTGTGAAGCGACATCTCATCTAGACATAGAATGCAGTCTTTGCTATTGTCATCCATGCTGTTTATTTGATTTTTCAAAACATAAAATATAAAATCATTTAGGCCAGGGTTGATGGGCCATTTTTTCGTAATATTTGTCAGGGTAGCCTTACTTGGCAGACGAAACGTTTTTGCCAAGAACTTGTAAGATTTTGGCCCCAGAAAATATAATGTTAATGCAAACTGCTTATATTCATTGGTATACCGGGCTCCTTTCGGTTTCTTATTAAATAAGTTCATTTGCATTTTAATAAAATTTGCCATTTGGGGGTTATAATTTTCGGCCAAAAAATTGGCAACATCGTCACTTTTAAGGTGGCTGGAGCGTTGCCTACGCATTTTCTGTTCCAGGATCTTGATCTTTCTCTTTAAATTTAATTTCCGAGGCGTACCTGCGGAAAGGGAACTTGAAGTATAAGTAGAAGCATCTGAAAACAAATGCAAGTTAGACAAATTCCTGGGAACAATATACTGTTAAGTTTTAATGGCATATTCCATATTTTTAAATATGATCGTTACTAAAATCTCTCACCATTATGTGTTGAAATTGATGGTTCTGGGGTAGTTTCTCTCAAAACAGCAGGCTTTGGCGATTTTACTGGCTCAAAAGAGCTACTCTGACTGGAATCTAAAAACATACATGATTACACTAAGAATAAGAGCTAAAAAATATTTTATAAAACAACAGCAGTTTGCAACTTTCATTTTTAACATTGAAAATGTTTCTGTTAATCTAGTATGGGGGACCAAATTGTGAAAAATTACATACTACTGTAAAGATTTTTGGTCCTGTGAGAAAAAAAATGAAGTTTTTTTTTCAAAAATATTAAAACCAGAAGTGGTACATATTTTTGGTTTTCTAAGAAATTGTTGAAAAACTTCGAATTTGGGTCTAAAACCATCAAAATCAGGAGTAGAGATGTTTGGTATTCCAAGAAATTTTTAAAAAACTTTAAAACTATTTTTTTTTACAATCTAAACCACATAAAGTTTGCATTTTACTTCATCAGTTTGAATGTCCCCCTGGTGCCATCATTGCGAAGAACTGATATTTGATATTTTTTTCTTGACACGTATAATTACTTACCCTCAGGCGATGAATAATTATTGCCCTTTGAAGTTGATGGCAATGGGGAAATTTCCCTCACAACAGCAGCTTGTGTCGATGTTACATGCTTAAGTTCAAAAGAGCAAGTTTCACCTCGAGTTTCACTGAGTATGGGGCTGGGTTCTAAAAAAATACATGATTACACCTGGACTTAGAAATGGAATATTTGATAAATAAAAATTATTTTCTATTCTACGTAGGTACTATAACTTACCACCAGCTTCGGTGCCACCAGAATGGTCAATGTTTAAAACAGGCACAGCGTCAGGGTGAAGCCTCTTCCTTACTTTATTTGACACAATATCTTGTGGACGAAAATGATTTGAACAAAGCCTCAAGTTTTTATGGCAAATTTCAGAAGTATGCCCTGGCACTCTTGGCTGATTAAGTACTTCAAACCATAGGGCACACCTATAAATAAATATGCCATGACAAAATAACATTTAGGAAAAACTATTTTATATAGGTACCTTATCTATGTAAACTTATAAAAAAAATTTTAAATTTCGGACTGGCCCTTGGGGTGGCATTTGCGTATATTTTTTATAAATTTTGAACAAAGTATTCTAAAGTATAACATATAAAACCTATTTATTTCCCCGAATAATTTTAAAAAAAGTTGCACATTGTTCTTCACTTAGATAGGTGGGTACTTTTAATTGAATTTACAAAGGTACAACCTATACTTGATAATATATGGGTAACGATTTTAAAAATTTTTTTGCCTTTATTTTGGGATCATAATAGGTACCTACTTTAAACCTTTTTTGTAAAAATCTACTCACAATGTTTCATCCTTTGGAAAGCTAAAATATCCTAAAGCTGGATTGGCTTTCTTGTAACTTTGCGACAAAACAACCACCCATGGTTTTTAACAATGAAACCTGAAAACACTAGTCACCTTTTCAAAAAATGAATTGTCAAAAACCCAACACACTTAAACAAATCACTTGAAATCACCAAAAAAATAAACAACGTTTCCCAACCTCCAACACCAGCTGACCTGACGATCAAAAATAAATAAAAAAACCGATAGACCAGCCCGCTGGTGCGTTCACTTTCTGATTCAATCAGGTGCGGCATCTGTTCATCTCACTCTGTTGGGGTAAAACTGTCGTAAAAAAAAAAGACAAAACTAGACCGGATTGGTTATCATAAATAAAGAAACCGTCCTCATATCAATTGGCAGCTTGAGCATGCCCAGAATATGAGGAAAGTTTTCCCTATTGGTTGAATTCTATGGCTTCAAAACAGGTGGAGAGTTAAATAACTGATTCGTTGTACGGTATAAATTCGTTGTACGGTATAAACTGTGGTACTTACCTACTTTTTTTTCACAGAGTTATACATAACAAAATGAAATAGGTATAAAAGACGCGGAGAGAAAGTAACTAATATTTTAGCTAAGAATAAGATACTGCTTTTGTTTTTTTTTCAGGTGCGTTGCTGCGTAGTTCTCACTCATATGAAAAACGGTAATACTGGACTCTTAATTTATTCTTGCTGTAGTTAAAATTATGTATATGTATATAGATAATTAGAATAAATATTTTAAATTTATGTTTTGTGTTTTAATTGTTTTAATTTTAATTTATTTTACATCCCGAATCAGTGGCGTGGCTAGAAATCATAGGGCCTCAGGGCAAAAATTTTGGGGGCCCTTCAACCAAAAATTAAAAAATATATGCAAAAGAAATTTATTCATATTTAATATTGGCAAATAGTAAAAATTTGAACCTAACTGAAATAAAAAATCATTCTTTTCAAAAAATATTTAGCAAACATGGATACAACAAATTAATTTAAGTAATTAATACATAAAATATAGTGATCCAAAATATTTTTTTTTCTTGCCTTTGTATTTGCAAACTCATTAATTGTCTCTTTCAAATTGAGATTTTTGGCCTCTTCAATTTCTATAGGTTACTAAGGTAGTCTTTTATAAGTTTTGGCTTACTAAAAGATCTTTTAATACTCGCGGTTATTACAGGCAACGTGAAAAATAAAAGAAACATAAGGGTAAACTTTACTTAAGTCACATTCAAGTATGCCATATTTACTTAAAACTATATTGACATATTCTTTAACTGTTAAATCTTCTTTAAGGTCTATTTTACAAATATTTATTAAATTATTGTATTGAAACACTAGCTTATTTAAATCAAATATTTCAGAATATTTGTTATAAAAATGGCCGTACATTTATTTCTAATGCACGGTTTCGTCAGAAATTAATATTGTTTTTTAAATAGGTAAATCGAAGAAATGATTAATTTTTTTCATGCTTCCTAATATGTTACAAATTTGTCCCGAAACACGGTCAGTAACTAAATTGACTTTAAATAAAATTTTCGTATTACTATATCTGTAATCACCTAAAAATTCATCCAAATGATTTTTTACTTTTGGTTGACTTTTTTAATAGATATTAAATACTTAAACGAGGTTACAGATGTCGCTTAAAAAATAAGTTTTAGCGGGGCTCCGGCCCCCTTTCGCCCGGGGCACTGCTCCGGTTTGCCCGGCCATAGCTACGCCCTGTCCCTAATTTTAAAGAACTTAATTAGTGTTATTAATTAATGGCCAAAGACCTACTAAAAAAAATAATTTAAACGCCCTATTTACTTATTTTTTAAAAATTAAATATACACTTTAAGGTTTTTCTAAAACAAGGAAAATCCTTATTTTAATATCTATTTTAGTTGATGTCTAATAAAGTTTAACTCATTTTTTCCCATTACACTAAAAAATATACCATAATGAATCAAAATTGCTTTGGGAAAAAAATTTTAAATGTGTTCCCGCCAAAAATGTAAATCATCTCAATTGGTAAAGTAGGACAAATATAATCCGATTAACAGACATGGCCATCTATAAGTAAAATAAAACATCAATGTAGCGCGTAGAGCCATCTCTGAGCGAAACGGGCGTTCTCCATTTAAGGCTATCCTTCTCTTTCGAAACCAATACAATGTTGTGACATTTCTCTAACGCTTTTTTATTCCGTGGGTAGTTTTGGTTAGATTTGTTTGTTCAAATCTAACCCTTTTTTATTCTGTGGTTCAAGTTTGTTGAAATTGTTGAAATCTAACCCTTTTTTATTCTGTGGTTGAAATTTGAAATCTGGTTGAAATTTCTTATCTTTCTCATTCCCAGAATTGTTAATCACGAATATTTTTTAGTTAATTGAGATACGTTTACAAAGTAAGTATAGTAATTCGGTTGTAGTAACCATTAATTTGTAAGGGTATTTTGATTTATTTTTTTAATACGTAAATACTTGTTTTTTAAATTTTTTATATCCTTAAAATTCTAATCATTGTTGCATAGAAAAAAACCAAGATTTTTTTATGTATTGTCCCAATAACCATGTAAAGCAAGTTAAGGTTTCATTTCAACTTATTTACACTACAATTTTAAAAACTGTCATGCCGGCTTTACGGAGCATTCTTTACCCCAAAACTTATTTTGTGTCGAGTAAAACAATAATTTTACCTAAATTTAGTGTAACAATATATTGTGGCAATAATTTGGAGCTAATAGAACTTTTTCTGATTTGCTGGTGCAATTTTGGTAGTCTAGTGACAATTTGTCAAACTGGTTTTTCCAACCTCTGGCCAACAAAACATTTTAATTTTTTTTTCTGCCGATGCTTTGCCGTAAATTAGTGCGGAAAAATAAAAATACTCTAAAATTCTATAGCTGAGAAAGATATATATTTTAGTAGGTGTAGACTATTTTATGCACCATATGAAGCCGTTGCAAGTTTTACTGTAGGTATTCCCTTCTGTCTAAGTTTCCTCATAATTTTCAATATTTCAGTTATAACAAAAAAAAAACACATTTTTTAATTAACCCGTATAATAATAATAATAATAAGTGAATATAATATGTCAAGCAACAATAAGGCATTTGTTGATTTTGACAAATAATGTCAGATTTTTTTCTTCAAGCAACAAATGATGTTTTTTTTTTGGTTGTGTTCTGAGGCTCGTAGGAAAAATATTATTCCTAACTCATGCACAAAGACATTTTTCCACACTCTTCACTGCTTGCCTGAACTCCGCTTCACGCCGTTCGTGTAACGGCAGTCGCATGCGGAAAAATATCACTTGGAGCACTTGTTAGAAAAATAACTATTTTTTCTTTGTTAATAATAAAATTGACATTGTTAGTGGTTGGTTATCCTTAATATTGTTACAATTTATTGAGCCTAAATTTGTCCATGTAAAACACACCACATTCACAAAATATTGGTGAAATATATTGTTGTAATTTTTTGTAATAATAAATTAAAATGAAGACGCTGTGTAAAACCTGCTTCACATTAAAAAAATATTCCGCTACTTATAGACTGACACTAGAGTTAAGAGTGGATGTTAGAACTTATTTCATAATGGAGGAAATGTTTTTTTTTTAATATTTGTTCAAAAAGCGTGTTAGACATTTCTAGTATAAGCTCCTTGGTAGGTACTGCAGTTCTGGATATTAAACTCCTTTAGTTTACTGTAATGCAAGAGTAGTTCTGCTTGACATAAGAAAAGCTAATACTAAGCCTAATGTAGTGTAATGTTGCTTGATATTCTGAAATTGTGGGTATGGTTTTTATTCTTGACTAATTTTTACCTGTAATCCTTACATTATAGTCACTAATTATGTGTTTAGTTCCAGTAAATATTTAAACCTCAGTGTAGTCCCATGTTAATATTCACAATATTGTTATATTTAAATATAACATGTTTTGCAGATGGTAACCTATAAGATTGTAACTTTGTTTACTATATTTAGGATAGTAGTTTGGTTTTAATTAACTGACTTTAAAAGAAAGAAGCTTATTAATTTGATACATATATATGTAATATTATTGAAATTGCAAAATATTCACGTAATCTATTGGGACTTCCAAACAAATATAAAAATTTTATTGGTGTATGTATGTATGTATGTATGTTTGTCCACTTATTTCTCCAAAATTATTAAACGGTTTGTGACTATTTTTTTTTATTGGCTTACATTTACTTCAATTTAGGAAACACCAAAAATTAGATGTTTTTTATTTAGTGTGTATAATATAATAGTGTATATGTATTATGTATATTCAGGGTGTTCCTTTAATTTTGCGAAAAATTTCACAGATGGCTTCTTGGATGAAAATATGAATATAATATGAAGTAACTCATTCAGATTTGGGATTTTTCCCCAACAATTTTTTTTTTATTAAACCTTTTCTTAGAAGTGGCGACCTGGTACCAACGAGTTCTGATAAAAAAAAGGCACGGCAATATTATAGGCCTAATTTTATTTTTTATTTATATTAATGATCTAAATTCAATAACTGATCACCATAATTATGCAATAACAAGCTTTACGGATGATACCAATTTGCTTATACGAAAACGAGACGTTCAAGAACTGGTCGAAAACACGAATAAACTATTTTTAAGAGCAAAATAATGGTTTAGTGAGGTAAGTGAGGCAAATTTTCTAGGTATTGTAATTGACAAGTTCTTGAAATGATTACCACTCATTGAAAAATTATCAAAAAATTAGACCAAACCTGTTGTGTAATCCAAATAACAAGTAACTATGTTAATGAAAGTGTTTTTAAAATCATGTACTTTGTCAAACTTAGATATGAAATTACATTTTGGGTAAATGTTTCTACTGCAGAATCAATTTTTTAAATTTAGAAAAGAATGTTAGAAATAATTTTCAAAATAAAATATAGGGCAACTTGTAGAGAAATTTTTAAAGCAAAAGGTCTTCTAACTATGTATGATTGTGTCTGCTTCAATGTTTGATATATTTATTCCAAAACAAAAACTCGTTTTTGGATAGTAACACATGGATTAAGTATGATAGAAGAAACCCATCTTACATGTGTAATAGAATTTTTAATAAACTACCACAGAACATCAAAAATCTTCAGTTTTAAACAATTTAAAAAGAAAACAAGATATTTGTTATTAAATCTAGAATCTTAATAATAAAAAGTGATGTTAATTTTAAAATTTTTGTTTTAATTTTAAATATATTGCTATTTTTGAAACTTATGAAAAATACAATATATAAAAATCGTTTTTTATTTAACTTAATATTTTTAGTTTTCTTTTAGATAAAAACTTTGCTCCATGACCGAAACTATGGATGTGAACCTAGATTTTAAGTCGCAGTTCTATAACCTACAAGGTATTCACATCAATGAGAGAAAAAAGAACTTTTATAGATTGTTAAAATCTACAAGTCCAGATATACCACAAGACCAAATTGACATTGAACCAAGAAATTACCAAGAAAACATTTTTTATGTTGACGTTTTAATACATTTTAGAAATGTAGATAAACTGATGGACATTTTAAAAGGAGGTATTGTATAGCTTGATATATTAAGTGGATTGATACATATTTATAGATGGCATGTTTTCAAAGAATAATCAAATAACACAAACACCCTAAATAAAGTAGATAATGTAACATAAAGTGTAAAAACAAGCTACATTCTATGTTTAATACAATATTAGTGGTTATAAAGATTGCTCTAATATTTGGTTACTTGGTAAACTTACGTGTTGGGCTCTAATGTGATACCATATATTAACATAGGACACCTACCACGTGACAGCATAATGAAAGTTTTGTACCGGGTGTCCAAATAAGAAAGGACGCCGGCTGTATCTCGGGAACTATGTATCACACATCGTTGGGGAAAAATATTTTTAGTAAAAATGGCCAAGAGAAAAAGCTGGGAACTATTTTCAAGTTTCTAAAACAACCGCGAGATGGCGCAACCGCAACGGTAAATTAAAAAACCTTTTTTTTTTCAAAATTGGCCAGTATTACCTAATACTGGGTACATTTTTAATAAAATCAGCAAAAACTTTAACCGACTCTGCATCAGTTTGGTTAAGGACTTTTTATTGTATTTCCAATAATAAGGGTGGGGAAATATGGTTTATTTACTATAATACCCAGTAAAACACACCACTGTTTTAATTATATACTTTATTATTACTTTTGTAATAAAAACATAAATGCAACTTAAAAATGATTCCAACACAAAATACGAAAGGAAAAAAAGATTCCAACCGCCATTACATTGTTCTTAAGACACACGAACGCACAGAGGGCGTTAACAAAGAAACACGTTGCCAAATATATTATAAAATACTACAAAACAGTTCTACTATTTAGTCAACCACTTATTAACAGAATTGTATTACCCGCACCAATGTCTACACTCCCCCGCAATTCTGTAATACAAGTTTAATAAACAATAAACAAACACAGAATAACAACTAAGTTTTAATTAATGTTAATAATATTTAGACGTTCTCTGAAATATGTAAATTTTACTTTAGCCAATGGCTTTGTAAACATATCAGCTAGTTGTTCTTCTGTAGGGATATACTCTAATATTATTTTTGATTCATTAACACAGTCTCTAATAAAGTGGTGTTTAACATCAATATGCTTTGTGCGCTTATTTTCTAAAGTAGAAGCCATCTTTATACAAGACTGGTTATCTTCATATACAATAACAGGAAAAACATTTTTAAATAGTATTTCTGATAACATTTGACAAATAAAAAGGGTTTCACTAATACATGACGATAAAGCAATATACTCAGATTCAGCACTTGAGAGAGCAACAATATTTTGTTTCTTAGTTTTCCAGTAAATAAAATTATTATTCATTTTAATTGCATAACCTGAAATACTTTTACGATCTGTTATATTGTTCGCAAAATCTGAATCAACGAAAGCTTGCAGTTGAACATTTGAATTATTTATTTTAGAAAATTTCAAAACATAATTTTCAGTTTTCTTAAGATATTTTAAAACTTGTTTTAAATAATTCCAATGCTCACTTGTAAAACAATTTTGGAATTGGCTAAAATATGAAATTGAATAACTTAAATCCGGTCTTGATCCTAACATAATGTACATAAGGCTTCCTATTAGTTCCCTATAAGGTAAATTTTTATTATTTTGACACTCTATATCATTACTAACTAATTGCAGTTTAGGTTGCATTGGTATGTCACTAGTTTTACAATTATTCATACCAAATTTATTCAGAACTTTTTGAATTAAATCTTTTTGAGAAATAAACAAATTATCTCCATCTTTTCTTATTTCTAAGCCTAAAAATAATATTTCTTTATTATTAAATTTTTTCATTTTAAATATTTTTGAGAGTTTTTCTTCAGTAGAGTTTAAATCATTAATGTTATTTGAAAAAAGAATCAGATCGTCTACGTGTAATAAAATTAAAGTAGTATTTGTAAAATATAAGCATGGATCCTTTTTAGAACGTGCAAATCCAAATTTAATTAATGTATCATTAAATAAAGAATTCCAACATTTTGGACTTTGCTTAAGGCCATAAAGTGATTTTAACAGTTTACAAACTAAATTTGGATTTTTACTCACAAGACCTTCAGGTTGCTTCATGTATACTGGTTCTTTTAAGGTTCCATTTAGAAAAGCTGACCTTACATCTAATTGTTGTACATACAGGTTCTGTTCTACATACATTGATAATAAAATTCTAAGAGTAACCATACGTGCTACTGGCGCATAAACATCTTCCGACAGGGAGCACTGTTGATACCTACGAGCAAGTAATCTAGCTTTCTTTTCCACTACACCATTCACTTCTTTTTCCCGAAAGACCCATTTTGAATCGATCACCTCTTCACTTTTTGGACATGGCACTAATATCCACGTTTTATTTTCTTCTAATGCACTAAGTTCTTCACAAATTGCCTTTTTCCACTGGTCACCTTGTTTCACTGCTTCAGTGTAAGTTTGTGGTATTTCTGACAAAAGATTTCCCGCAGAAAGAGCAGCAAACATTGCACTGTCATCAAAATTGGAATTTAAGTCATAATCTTGAAGGTATGTTGGTTTTCTTTTATTTCTTTCACTTTTCCTTGGCTCATTTTCTTTTGTGACTTTTTCTGGTTCTTTAGTTCTTTCATTTAAGTTGTTATTTGTATATTCTTTACTTACTGTCTCATTTTCACTCAAATTCTCTCCATCTGATATTTCTTGTTCACTTTCACTCATTTCTATAATACTATTTGGAAGATTGATATTTTCTTTAAAAGTAACATTTCTTGCATGTATTATTTTTCTTTTTTTTGATTCCAGAGTCTATACCCATTATCTGAATATCCTATCATTATTAATTTTTCACAGTGAGGATCTAATTTTGATTTTCTTACTTCTTTTGGGATTAAATTATAAGCTTCACAACCAAAGAGTTTTATTTTCTTTAAATCTGGTTTCTGGCTAAACCATATTTCAGCAGGGGTTTCTGAATTTTTCAAAACACGAGTTTCTGTGCGGTTAATTAAATAAATAGCTGATCTTACCGCTTCTCCCCACATATCTTTCTCTAAATTTGAATCAAAAATTAAGCATCTGGCTTTTTCCAATATTGTCCTGTTAAATCGTTCAGCAACGCCATTTTGTTCTGGATTGTACGCCACTGTGTATTGTATTTTAATACCTTTCATACTACAAAAATCCTTGAAAACTTTTGAGGTATATTCCCCTCCATTATCACATCTTAATTTTTCTATACCTCTATTAAACTTTGCTTCTACCATAGCTACATACTTTTTAAAAGCTTCCATAGCTTCGCTCTTCTTTTCTAATAGAAAACACATACAAAAATGAGAATAGTGGTCAATAAAAGTGATAAAATAATTTTTCCCATCGTGTGTGGCTGGAGTTATTGGACCACATATATCACTTGAAATTATTTCTAGAATTCTCTTAGCTTTTCTGTCTTCCGATACATTTGAAAAAGGTAAACGTGTATGCTTAGCTTGAATACAAATTTCACACACTCCAGGAGCAGGATATTTTGAAGAATGTCCCATTCGTCTATGTTGTAGTATTTGATCATTCACTTCACAAATATTTGCATTTTCATTGTTCACAGCACAAAGTTCTAGCGTTACAGTATAAAGTCTTCCTTTTAAATGTCCTTCCAATATTTTCTCATTGTCTTTTAAAATAAACACTTTACTGTCCTTAAATAACACTTGAAATCCATTCTCTTCTAGTTTTCTAACAGACAAAAGATTATAAAATAGCTTATCGCACATCCAAATATTCTTTATAGTTATCTTTCTTCCCGATTTACTTTGTACAAACATAGTTCCTTCTTTGTATGCTACTATTTTCTCACCTTCCTTTGCAATGTTAATATTGTAAGATACATTCTTTGAGTTTTTCAAAAAAGATGAAAAGTTTTGTCCTACTAAGTGGTTAGTTGCACCACTGTCTACTACAAATGTAATTTCTTGACTTTTGCATATTTGAGCTGAATCATGCTCTTCTGAGGATGTTAAAAAAGATATATTACTTTCTTGATTAGTCTCATGACTACTAATGTCACCATTTTCTCTTGTATTTTGTACTGTATGTGCACCACCTCTGAAACTTCCTCTTCTACTTTGGTTTCCTCGAAAATTATCTTGATTTCTAGGACATTCAAAACGTTTGTGCCCAATATTTTTGCATAGATGACATCTGAAAGGAAAATTGGAGTTTCCTTGCTGAGTATTTCCACTTGAGTTTCCACCTCTGTTGTTTCCAAACCAGTTACCTCGTCCCCTTCTGTTTCTATAGCCCACAAAAGCTGCATCTACACTATTTGCACCTGTTTGTTCCAGTGTATTTTTCCTTTGACGTGCTTCCTCTAACAATAGTTTATTTTTAGCAAAGTCTATATTAACTTGTGACTGATTTTGGCAAAATATGATATCGATAGCTGTTGTCACGGGTTGATATGATTCAGGCATAGCCGATAAAAGCTGCAAAATTACCTCGTTGTCATCAATTTGTCCACCAGCTGCTTTTAATTCACATATTGTTTGATCAAATTCTGTTAAAAAATTGTTTAAAGGGGTTCCAGATGAATATTTCATACCTCGTAATTTTCTCTGCAAAACTACCTGAGTTGCAATGCCTTTCTTTGCATATGTATTACTCAAACATTCCATTTTTTGTTTGGCGGATGTCTTACTTTTTAAAATTTCCAAAATATTATCTGCTACACATTGCACAATGATGGTTCTTGCCTTCACGTCACTTTTCATAAATTTTGCATATTCGTCTTGGGATGTTACTGCAGGTGGATCTTCATTTAAAACATGCAAAACACCTTGTTGTTCCAAAAGTAGCTTAATCCTAAAGTCCCAATTTGAGAATGCCGAACCGTCGAATGGCTTTACGTTAAACAAATTCTGATTTTTCTCGGACATATTTTCTGCTTGTCTTTCCGCGATTGCACAACTTCGAAATCGAAAAACTTTCCACGACCGCGTTTACTTTTTCCAGCTTCCAGTGTTCACTTGGGTATTCCTGGGCCCATAACCTATGGTTTATTTACTATAATACCCAGTAAAACACACCACTGTTTTAATTATATACTTTATTATTACTTTTGTAATAAAAACATAAATGCAACTTAAAAATGATTCCAACACAAAATACGAAAGGAAAAAAAGATTCCAACC
Organism: Listronotus oregonensis; assembly: GCA_019359885.1. Classification (NCBI taxonomy): domain Eukaryota; kingdom Metazoa; phylum Arthropoda; class Insecta; order Coleoptera; family Curculionidae; genus Listronotus; species Listronotus oregonensis. The sequence goes on along the minus strand of JAHBCN010000833.1, from coordinate 192,314 downwards.
GCCATTACATTGTTCTTAAGACACACGAACGCACAGAGGGCGTTAACAAAGAAACACGTTGCCAAATATATTATAAAATACTACAAAACAGTTCTACTATTTAGGCAACCACTTATTAACAGAATTGTATTACCCGCACCAATGTCTACAGGAAAGATAATAAATAATGCAACTTTCAAATAGCTCTATCTCCTACATCATTAATCGAAAGTGGTTTAAGTGGGTACTCAATTGAAAAATTTTAATGTCGTCCTTTTCGCTGTCGACTAGTATGCGTTGTTTAAGGAAAACTCGGTTTTTTGAGATTTTCTTGAGAAAGTTAAATACGACGGATATATTTTTTTATTGTAGGTTTAAATGAGGAAAAAAATACCTACAGTTTGCCGAAAACCGCGTTTTAATATCAGCATTCGTTTTTAAGTAAACCGTAAAGTAACCCGTTTTTCATGATAAATAATATTTACAATAAATTAATCAAAACAGTCTTTGTGGCAGAGTAAAATAATAATAACTGTAAAGTAAAAAAAAAACTGAAAACTGCTTTAAAGTTTGTATTGTATCCACTAGAGAACAGAATAAACAATCAAAAATACAAAATGTGACTGGGGCATTTACTAATTCTAATTAAAATATTAGTCAAGTAAGCTTGGAAATAAAAACAAGAACAAAATGGTAAATGACATAGCTTATTTAGGTTGACAGTTGTTAGTTTCACACCAATTTTTAAATAAATAAACTGCTAGCATGTTATATGCCACTTCGTTTTGAATTCTCATTTTTTATACAAATTAGATACTAATAAGGTCACACCTATTAAAAAATTGAATTGAAACTGACAACTGTAAATAGGTCATATGTTTTCCAATCTTTTATACTTGTTGTTAATTTCAAGCCTTCTTGACTAATATTTAAATTAGAGGTAATAAATGCTCCAATCACGGCCTTTTCATGTTTTGGATTGTTCATTCTGTTCTCTAGTGGATACAGTTCAAACTTTAAAATAGTTTCCAGTATTTTTTCTTTTACTCTGTCACAAAGACTGTTTTGATTAATTGTTAATATTATTTATCATTTGAAGAACCGGTCACTTTGAAATAACTCGAAACTAAATGTATATATCAAAACGCGGTTTCCGCCAAAGTATAGGTATGTTTCTCTTCTAAACCTACAATAAAAAAAATAAATCGTCGTATCTAACTTTCTCGGAAAAATCTCAAAAAGCGAGTTTTCCTTAAACAACGCCCTTTAGTTCGTAAATAATCAACTAGCCGAGAGGGAAAAGAACGACAATTAAAAAAACTTTAAATTTCCTTTTAAACGAGTACCCACTTGAACCACTTTTGATAAAAGATGTGGGACATAGAGCTATTTGAAAGTTGCATTGTTTATCATCTTCCCCCATCCTTATTGAAAATACGACAAAAAGTCCTTAACCAAACTGATTCAAAACTGGTTAGACTTTTTGCTGATGTTATTAAAATTGTATCTAATACCAGCTATTTCTGGAGAAAAAAGGGGTTTTTTAATTAAAATATTTTTTCCCAACACTGTGCAATAAATGGTCTCCAATATACACTCACTGTCCTTTCTTATTTTGACACCCGGTACAGTACAAATAAGTTCTTAAGATAATATATTTGTGGTTTTTTAATATAATATAGAACATTTTGTTTTTAGGTATTGGAGTTTTAACAAGCAAAGTCCTTAAACAGACATGGTTTTTTCAAGAAGCTTTTAAAAATATGAGTGAAGAGGATATAGTAAATAATTTCTTGCCAACTTTATCTTACTCTCTAAGAATGAAAGTTTTAAAAAAACTCTCCCTTGCATTGAATGAAGAAAGAATGGATAAAATTTTTGATCTTCTTCTTGAAAGGTAAAAATAATGGTTTCTTTATAACTTTTTTGGGAGTCTATTTAACAGGTCTCTGAAACAATTTTTGTGTCTTTAAGATATATTTTTTGCAATTTAAGTTTTATATTCGATGGCATTGCAACCTCAAATAAAACTGTAGGCCCCTAATTTGTTTTGTACCCACTTTTGACTTCGTCCTTGTTGGTTAATTTAGTGTATATACTAGTGTAAAAAAAAGATTGTTTCATAATCTATAATTTAAAAGTCGATTTAATTTTTTTAAATTATTTTTTTATTTTATTATATTTGTAAGCTCTAATAAATTTATCAAATTTAAATATATTGCAGTTTCAGTAATATTACAAACATACATATTAAATTGATAACCTTCTTCTTTTTTAAGTTGGTTAAAAATAATTCTAGATTACGCTTTATAAAATGCTAACTATTAATAAGAAGTATTTATCTTATCATATTATAATTAAAATATATTTAATGTTATCAACAGGCATGTCATCAAACAAAAATTGAATTAAAAAAAAATTGAATTTGCATGTTTTAAATAACAAATTATTGATAATAAAAATTGGTGCATAAAGAAAAACGGATTCTGATGTCTTGTATGTAGTATGCTTAAAAATGTTGCTTCGATTTTTTTTCTTAAGAATTTTTAAAACAACTATGAAGGAGCATAAAAAACATGCTTAAAAGCTTATTATGTTTTTATGACATATAGTTATCAAGGAAAGTAGTTACAAAAATATGAAAATTTTATTTAAAAAAAAAGGTTTATCTTTTAAAGTATATAAAAAGAGTTAATTTTCAAAAAAATATATTTTTATATAATATTTTCTATAAACTGGAACTACATAGACTTGCCAAAAGTGATACAAGGCAAAACTAAGTCGAAGTTTTGCTTATAGAAATCTTACTTTAAGGCATTTTGGGGATGAGCAATAGTAAACCATTTAAGTTACCCACATGGAGCTAATCCAATGAAACAACTAGATTAATGAAGCACCTGTAAAAACAACACCACAGTACTCCGCGTAGTATGGATATTTATTTTTTATGAACATTTTTTTATAACATTCTAAAAATAAGGACACAAAAAGACTTTCAAATATCTACTTGCCAAATTATTTATTTATATATGTATGTATATATACCGGGTGACAACGAAATCACTACCCAGCTCTTTATTGTTTTGAATAAAAACATATGGCTTTCAAATTTTAGGATGACATATTATATCATAAGATGCCGATTTTGGATATTATAAAATGTGTCTATCACTTCCGGTTTAACCGGAAACGACATCAACTTTGATTTTTTCAATGAAATACCCGATATATTTTTCGAAATTTGTATTCTACGGATCATTTCTGATATAAAATCTAAATTATGTCCTATACCTATCTCTGCTTGTTTTTGAGAAAAGGGCAATTGAAGATGTCCAAACGACCGCACATTATGCAGTTTTATGGGAAAACAAATAAATGTTATAAAAATTTATTGTGCCTAATTTAATTCTTTCTAAAGACTCTCTCTTTGGTGGTCATAATAAAACTACTTCCGGCTTTACCGGAAGTGCTGCGAAAATTGACTTTTCTAATAATGTTACACCAAAAAATTTAATGCAACACCCTGTATATTTTTTTTTAATTTGGATTCTACGGGTCATTCCTGATATAAAATCTGTTTTAAGTCATATACCTATCTTTGTTAGTTTTTGAGAAAAAATAACTGCATATTGTGCGGTCGTTTGAACATTTTAATCGCCCTTTTCTCAAAAACTAACAAAGATAGGTATAGTATATAATTCAGATTTTATATTAGGAATGACCCGTAGAATCCAAATTTAAAAAAATATACAGGGTGTTGCATTTAAATTTTTGAAGTACCATTATTAGGAAAGTCAATTTTCGCAGCACTTCCGGTAAAGCCGGAAGTAGTTTTATTATGACCTTCACAGATAGAGTCTTCAGAATAAATTAAACTAAACATAACACATTTTTATAACATTTATTTGTTTTCCCATAAAACTGCATAATGTGGGGTAGTTTGGACATCTTTAATTGCCATTTTCTCAAAAACAAGCAGAGATAGGTATAGGATATGATATAGATATTATATCAGAAATGATCCGCAGAATCCAAATATGGAAACATATACAGGGTGTTCCATTGAAAAAATCAAAATTGTTGTCGTTTCCGGTCGAACCGGAAGTGATAGGCACATGTTATAATATACAAAATCGGCATCTTATAATATAATATGTCATTCTAAAATTTAAAAGCCATAAGTTTTCATTCAAGAAAATAAATGGCTGGGTAGTGATTTCATTGTCACCCGGTATATACATATATATATATATATATATTATATATATATATATATATATATATATATATATATATATATATATATACATACATACATACATACATACATACATACATACATACATACATACATACATACATACATACATACATACATACATACATACATACATACATACATACATACATACATACATACATACATACATACATACATACATACATACATACATACATACATACATACATACATACATACATACATACATACATACATACATACATACATACATACATACATACATACATACATACATACATACATACATACATACATACATACATACATACATACATACATACATACATACATACATACATACATACATACATACATACATACATACATACATACATACATACATACATACGAACATACATACATACATACATACATACATACATACATACATACATTCATACATACATACATACATATATAAATAAATAATTTGGTAAGTAAATGTTTGAAAGTCTTTTTGTGTCCTTATTTTTAGAATGTTTAAAAAAAAATGTTCATAAAAAATAAATATCCTTACTACGCGGAGTACTGTGGTGTTGTTTTTACAGGTGCTTCATTAATCTAGTTGTTTCATTGGATTAGCTCCATGTGGGTAACTTAAATGGTTTACATTATTTATATATATATATATATATATATATATATATATATATATATATATATATATATACAGGGTGATTCACTTGAGTGTCCTATTAAAAAGTTCTGGGAACCAAAAAAAATACTTTTTGAAATTTGGCATACGGCCATAACATAATAAGCTACATTTTAAAAATATTTTGGCAACTGCAGCGTTGCCAGATCTAAACGAAACCAACGGCAACATTGTAATTTTAAATGGAACACCCTATTTTTTATTGCAAATTTAGATTCTACACAAAATTTCAAGTAAGTTTTATTAACATATTCCTATACCTATATCTTACCGTTTTTAAGAAAATAATTATTCATTATTTTTTTTAAGGAAAATCATCATGTTTAAAAGGTTTAATATTTACATGCCTAACCGAGCTGGATACTAGAAATTTTTTTTGGGGTTAGGCAATGCATGTATTTAAAAGATCTACATGCTATTATAGCAATATATCCTACAGGGTGTCCCAAAAATTTGCATTTTTACCGATATTAAATAATGATTAAAACTCATTTTTTTTAAATACAACATACTGTATTTTATCCCATTTTTAAATAGACCAATAATTTACCTACAAAATGTCCATACATCTTTCTATACCCATCTGCCACCGTTTTTTAAATATAAGCAAATTTTAATTTTTTAAGCATTTATTCCTTATTAATCAAACAAAATAAATTATTTTTACCTTATATGTCAAATAGTTGTCAGGGCAATTTAAAATACAAACTTTCATAGCCTACTTAGGTAAATTGTAAATTAAGCCGGCGCGGCGGTGGTTTACTGTAGATAGTATTTAAAAATAGGGAAAAAATTAAAATTCGTTTGTATTTAAAAAACGGTGCCAGATGGGTATAGAAACATGTATAAACATTTTGTAGGTAAATTATTGGTCTATTTAAAAATGGGATAAAATACAGTATGTTGTATTTGAAAAAACTGAGTTTTAATCATTATTTATTATCGGTAAAAATGCATTTTTTTTGGAACACCCTGTAAGATATATTGCTATAATAGCATGTAGATCTTTTAAATACATGCATTGTCTAACCCCATAAAAAATTTGTAGTATCCAGCGCGGTGAGGCACGTAAATTTTAAACCTTTTTAACATGGTCATTTCCCTTTGAAAAAATAGTAATTAATTGTTTTCTTAAAAACGGTAAGATATAGGTATAGGAAGATGTTAATAAAACTTACTTAGAATTTTGTGTAGAAACCGAATATGCAATAAAAAACAGGGTGTTCCATTTAAATTTACAAAGTTGCCGTTGGTTTCGGTTAGATCTGGCAACACTGCACTTGCCAAAATATTTTTAAAATGTAGCTTATTACCTGTTATGGCCGTGTGCCAAATTTCAAAAAGTTATTTTCTTGGTTTCCCAGAACTTTTAATAGGACACTCAACGTGAATCACCCTGTATATATATATATATATATATATATATATATATATATATATATATATATATATATATATATATATATATATATATATATATATATATATATATATATATATATATATATATATATATATATATATATATATATATATATATATATATATATATATATATATATATATATATATATATATATATATATATATATATATATATATATATATATATATATATATATATTATATATACAGTATGTCCACGGAAAAAGTGTGGAAAAAGAAAAACTTTTTTATTTTTGATTTTATCGAAAAAACCTACTCTTGATAAAAAAAAATTGCTACTTTTTGGAGTAACATTGGAATAGAAACATTTAACATATTTTATACGTGGTGTTCAGAAAATTAAAAAAACTTAAAATGGTACAAGAGTAAAGTGCATTTATTTGAGAAGATATGGTGATAAGTTACTAGGAAAAGTTGTTCAAAATTAAAAGGTAGTCTCTAATACCAATTTTCGAAAAAATCGACCTACTTTTATTTATTTATGATATTTTTTTTTTACTTTTTTTTACTAGCAGGTTATTAAATGTTTTAAAAGCTGTGGCCTAGTACCACTAAATTCAAAACCTGTTTAAATAGACTAATAGTAATAATTGATGCTATTATTTATTTCGGTTTGTGATTTCAGCCTTGATAGTAATAACACTCTTACAATTATAAGTTATACATATTTCTGATATTTTTTTATGTTAACTATTTTAGATATGGCCTATTTATTGCTCAACAATTTTTGTTTAGTTGCTCTCCAGGAAAAATTATCCATGTTTTCAAAAACAATGAAATTACTTTATTACCTGAACAGCTAAAAAGAATGTTGCAAAAAGATACTAATTTAGTAAAAGTTTATTTCGAGGAATACAAAAAAAACTCCAGGAATGACTTTGATGATTATGATTTTTTGAGATACTTGGCATGGAAACACCCAAATTTGTACTTTGAGTGGAACTTAGGCAATTTAGGAGGAAATATACAGCTTGGTCGATTTACAACACGAACTGTGTTAAAAACCAACAAAGAGGATGTTTTAAAATCAGATATGAAAAAGAATAGGTTTCATAAGGGTGCTATAGTCAGAGAAGTTAAAGAGTTTGATAAGGATTACTTGTTTAAATTTTTTCCTGTTGAAGACATGACAGAAATACCTTGCTATGGCTTCAGCAATACATTGTCATCTTTTGTGTCTAAGTATCCAATAAAAAGACGATGGGAGGTTCTTTCACATGCTTTTACACAAGCTTATAAACAAGATATTGTTGACCACCTAAAACTATTTGAAGTAAATCTTGCAAAATTCTTTCCTAAAGAAATACAAGAAAAGTGGGCGGAAATAAAATATCTTGATAGTGACAACTTACGATACATTAAATACTATAATGCCAAAAAAGCTTTTAACTTGTTAAAGGATAAAATTAACTTCACATCTGATATTAACCAGAGGGGCAGATTGTTAAATGCACTAATCACAGTTTGTTACGAAAGTAAAGACTATGAAACCTATAAAGAAGTATTAAAATATATTTGTGTTAGACACCGCAATGATGACAAAATATGCGCGCTAATATGATCAGTCATATAGCAAATAACATTGACTATGATCGTCTGACAGAGGAACACTGGAAATACATTAATGAAATAATAGATATCCAAAGGATAAGAGGTGAATATTTATCGTTTGAAAATATTACTGAATATTTGATATTTGTATACAAGAAAAAACTTTCTCTTGATGGGCCAGTGACACAATTTATAAAAGATTGTCTTAAAACTAATTCGTCATTTAGGTTACGTTCTAATAAAGAGCCAGAATCAGAAAGTGCTATTTTACAACACATTGTTAAGGTTTTACCTTCTATGTCACTTGACAACAGGAAACAAGTTACACGCAAAATTTTGTCTGATATTGTCAGTTTTAACAAAGACAATAAAGAGAAAAAGCATTGGATTGACCTTAATAAATGCGAACCTATTGTGGACCTAATTAAAGAAGTATGTCAAAAAGGAGATCCTTATGACCCTGAAGATTATGACATAGTGAATGATCTTATGTCATACAATTGTTTGTACTCTGAAAATCCATTACAGGTAGGCATGTTTGGCATTATGTAATATTGTATCCAATATTTTGTCAAATGTCCAAACTGACTTAAATATTTTTGTTTTTGGGGATAATTTATTTTTATATATTATAAATGTGTTTCTCTCTGCAAAATACTTTATTGTGACATAAAATATTGCACTATTAAAATTACACTTTTGAGAAAATATTTAGAAGCAAAAAACAAATATGCTTTTAATCTAGGATAAAGAGAAAATATTTTAATGCAAATGTATTTCCCATGCACTACTCACCACATGGTATTTTTTTATTATATGTGTCATATGTTAGCATTGAAGTTATAAGTAACATTGTTTTGCAATCGATTTTAAGAACCAGCTTCTTAATAGGTTTGTTCCAACAAGAAATCCGGTATCGTTTCGAAATCGTTTTTGAACTGTTTTTTGGTGCGCTTCGACGCATGAGCGGCCTTAAAATAGTTTCGTGACGGTACGAAAAGTTACAAACGTTGGATCGCTTTGCGGATCGTTTTCGGGACTGTCAAATCAAAAGTTTTTAAATTTTTTGTTTTGAAAATATAACCCTACTTTTCTACTTATTATTTTTGTGATCAAAGTTAGCAAATATCACTTATAATATCGTCACTCATCCTTAAGGATAATTAAATTTAATGATGTGCATAGGAGGTGTAAAAATTAATGTTTTTGAATAATTAAACAAGCGAGGAACTAGAAAATGCTAAAGCACGTTGCACGCTATTCGCTAAATAAAGTTAGGGTAATTGTCTAGAAAGTGGCCGCAACTCCGATTTTGACCAAGTTTGGTATACGGGGGTTTTTTAGGGCGCTGATCACGAATCGGAAAACCTTTTTTAGCGGAAACGTTTCGTTTTTAAGATATACTTTGCGTTGGTCCGGAGTCTTCTGGATTACTGCTGCACTATCTGGTCCCCATACTACAGAATCCATATCTCAAGGATAGAAAGAGTCCAGATAAAATTTGTAAATTTCCTTCTGCTGAAGCTAAATATCGACCGCACCACATTAAACCACACTGAACGCCTAAATTTGTTGGGATTACAAACACTTGAAGAGCGCAGAATTGCCCTTACCCTATCCTTTGGCCAAAAAATCCTTACTAATTATATCGATTGTACAGACTTACTCGCCTTAATAAATTTCAAGGTTCCGTCTCGCCCCACCAGACAATTACAAAGTTTTTCTGTAAGTTTTAGCCGAACTGATATAGGCAAAAATGAGGTGCTTAACCGCTTCATGACCTTATTTAATAGGTACTTACCCTGCAACATCGATTACTGTTGTACTCCTTATGCATTTAAAAAGAAAATCGCGCCAGTTCTTGCTACCGCTTTTTTGCCTGCACAGGCTCTGTAGCTGCTGTCGTTCATAATGACGGGGTGATTGGGTCGACTGAATGTTCTTTATTGTTGTTCTATATACTTCTGTTGGTATACTAGAGTCTATATATGTATGTATTTTACTGTGCTTGTTATAATATTGTCTTAGTACTATTTGGGCTTCTAGCCTGTGATGTACATGTGGAATAAATAAATAAATAAATATCCATCATCAAACTTGAAAATCAAACTAACTTCATTTACACTATTCCTCCTTCTTTTTGTACAGAATTCTTGATTTTTACACTAAATTGGAACACAATAGTTGATAAACAGCTTTTAAAACTTGTTTTTATATTTATTTTATACCTATTTTTCATTTAATTGAAAAAATTCAATTTCAAACGCCGCAACCAGGTATACAATAGGTAATTTTTAAGCAGACTTGGCCGCACCGTTTGAAAGGGATACTTGGCAATTTAATGAAGAAAAATGTGTAAAATAAACATAAAAAAAGTTTTTAAAAGGTGTTTATATATATTGTGTGCCACTTTAGTGTAAAAATCAAGAATTGTGTACAAAAAGAAGGGAATAGGTATAGTGTAAATGAGGTTAGTTTGGTTTTCAAGTTTGATGATGGATATCTTGAGAACGAAACGTTTCCGCCAAATATGTTTTTCAGATTCGTGATCAACGACTCAAAAAAACCCCGTATGCCAAATTTGGTCAAAATCGGAGTTGTGGCCACTTTCTAGACAATTACCAAAGTTAGGATTATGCAGAAAAATTAAATTAAGTTAAAAGTCACACAAGAAAAGATAAACATTATGTGATCAAATGGTTTTAATTATACATATATATACGTAAATTAAAAATTAAGTTAAGTTAAAAAGATAACCAACTTTTAACTTTCTTAACTTATTTTAATTTTTTAACCTTATCATAAAATGAAATAAACGTTTCCTTTTTAAAATAATTAAACTCTCTCAACATCATAAAATAGGCTTACAGAAACTTGTCTTTCCCATGCGTTATAAATTTTTTACAAAATTATATATTTTTTAGACAAATATTTAAGTTAACAAATTACCGGACAGCTGCCAGAGAGTGCACCAATAAAATAGAAATCACGAAAACCCTATTATCAGTGATTTGCCCTACGTATGCTAAATTTTATTGTTATTTTTAAATTGATTGGCATGTTTTCACACAAATGTCTTAATTTATAATAACTTAATTTTTGTTAACTTAAATTAACTTTACTTTTCTGCATAATCCTACCTTAACAGTAAACATATGAAGATGAAATATGAAACAATAAAAATGAAACAGCTTTTAAAAATCAAAAATCCAGTGCCAAGATGTTCAATGCGCAAGGCAACCCAAACAGTTTTCAATTTAGGCCACGTATCGGTATTATTCTGAAACCGTAACATAAACGATCCCAAGTTTTGTTGGTACATAAACAGGATCGTTCGATAACCGTCACGTCTCTGTTGGAACGCACTTTAATCATTGCGCATGAGCGTGATCGTTCGGTGACGGTTTTTCGATGTGCTGGAACAAACCCAATATTGGAGTTTAAATAAACCAGTATTCTATTTAAATATTGCGTGTTCACAAGCTGTTTTATGTCTACGTGTTATCTCAATTGAAAGCAGGTGGGTAAAGATCGACCTTTTTTCACCCATCATATTTGTGAGAATTCAGAGTTTCAATTTAGGCCATTTAATCATATTAATAATTAAATACAGAATGGCAAGTACCCAAAAAAAAACCTTTAAACTTGCCCTGTTTATTGAATTTTTGCCATTTTAGACGTTTTTTCATCTTCTATGTTAAAAAGTTTCATAATGCGCTTTACGCACCAAAATTGGTAAATGCAAGTTTATAAGCTTCCTAACTGTAAAATTAAAGACAAAAATTATTGTGTTGCACCAAACGCATCATATAATTTTAATTTTTTAACATTAAAGATCAAAAAACATCTAAAATGGCAAAAATTTAATAAAGATGGCAAGATTAAAGGTTTTTTTGGTAATTGCCATTCTAATTTTTTTACTTATTTATTGTAGATGTAAATAAAGATACTTGAACTTATTATAAATATAATAAAATGCCCTAGATTAAAACTTTGAATTTTTACGAATATGATGGGCGAAAAAAGGCCGATCTTTATTTTTACCTTTGTGTAATTATTTAATTATATGTTACGAAAAAAATTTTAATGCGGTAAAACAACAGTATTACCCGCAGTCGCACAAAAAATGCAAACTATTTTTTAAATCTCATTTGCTTTTAAATTTTACTTGACAATCATTGGATCCATGTGGAGTCGTAAACACGCGGCTTAAGAATCGAATTTTCGTTGCCACTGAGGAATAAAATATTTAATCACTTGTTTTAGTTATTGTATTGTAGATCTAATAATTGAAGCAAGCAGTCGCTCGACAAATGCAAACTGTTTTTTAAATCTTAATTGCTTCTATTTTTTACTTGACAATCTTTAGATCCATGTAGAACCGCAAACATGCGGCTTAAGAATCGAGTCTTCGTTGCCACTGAGAAATCAAATATTAATTGCAGATCTAATAATTAAAGCAAGTCTTATATCTGCCACCACTCTTTGGTAGACCAGTTTGTGTCTGAAACTTAAATAGAAAAAGTATTCTTAAATAGACTATTAAAATGTATACTATATCCATACAGAATCCATATACATGTTTATATTATGATTTCAGGTAATTAATGAAGATTTGCTCCTCAACATTGTAAAAATCATATCTGTCAAAACTAATGGTTATGTATTACATCCTGTCATATTAAAAATCATCAAAACACCCACAAGAAACAATTTAAAAAATAATCTACTGGAATATGTTCTTACTGAAAATTTGGAAACATACTCTTATTACCTAAAAAGTGCAGTAAAATACTTTTTAGGTAAAGAACCTGAAGTGATTTCAAAGTATTTTAGTACTATTTTAGCCCATGACGTTACATATAATATTCTTGATTATGCTATTATTAAAAGATACAGTCACTTGGGGTTGGATGAGAAATTAATTTCTCATTTCAAAGACTTAGTTTCAGTAAGCAGTAAGTGTGAAACAAAAAGCCAGTTATTAAACGCTTTATCAAAGGTCATGAGTACAAAAGACTTTTTAGAATTGATAAAAGATTATATACCAGATACAAAGAAATTGGATCTAGCAAATAAAGAACAAAAGGAACTTTATCAAATACAGTGTGAACTAAGTAAAGCTTTCACGAATCTGGAAGAATCATTAATATTAGCACCAGTTCTTATGCATTTCTGTCAGGGTGATTATCTTCAGTCCAGTTTGGCAGCATTGTACAAAGTATTATATCGAATAAATGAAGAAAAAGCAACTTTATACATTAATGTTTTGGGGGCAGAGCTGTGTCCACTAGAAAACATGCTGTGTTCTTGTGTTTAGAATTGTTACCACTTAAAGAAGCAGTGACTGTTTACTCAGCTCTTTCCAATAAAGAAACAAATATTTCTGCCAAGAAATACCTATTTGATGCAGTTTTAAAATACTTTCTAAAAAACCCTTTGGATTCTTTGTTAGAGATTGTTTTGTCAAATCTGAATTTTGTTGATAAAAATGATACAGAAATGACCCAAAAATTAATAAATTCTGTTAATAAGGTTCACAATAAATATAAACCACATTTTATTGAAAAAATATGGGGATTTTTGGATATTCTTGAACAAAAAGAGGTTAAAGTAATTAGTTATAGAAGAACACTAGTTGATATTATAAGTCAAAATAATGAAAGCTTCTTTTTGAGACTAAACAAAAATTTTGTTGAAAACTTGATTACAAAGTACTTTTTATCAAATGATGATGAATTACTAGAACGTGGAACAATGTTTAATTTTATAGTAAAATATTTATTGGCGTATTTAGATGAGCAACATTTTCAATTTGTTTTTGATATTATTAAGAAGTATAAGGGTTTACACTGGGAATCTAATAATACAGATAAACTAAACCATATTTTTTCCTTTTTTTCTACTGCATATTCCAAGTTTGATGAAAATGATATTAAGTTCTTAACATTTTTTAAAACATTTTGGCAACATCTTTTTAGCCACCAAGAGTGCTTTATGGAATATGTTTTACTTGAATTAATGGTTCTTTATAAAGAAAATCCAAATGTAAAGATATTTTCCAAAAAAGTTAATAATTTTTTCCAAGGGCTTATAGTAGAGTATGGAGCTTACATTAGCGATTTGTTAATTGAATCTATAAAGAACTTTTATTTAGATATCAACACTGACAATAATAAAGATTTTACCTTGGGATGTTTTTCCCTCTTTCTATTGGAATCCAATGCCAATGTATTTAACTGTTTTGCTGCATTTAATATTATTAAAAGATTAACTAGTGACGAAAATGTTATATATTCCCAAGTTGTTGATATTTTAAAATCAGTTGACGAGCCTTCAGTAAGAATTTATTGTAATCTGTTGCTTAAAAAGAACTAACTGTATTAATTGATTTATTTTTGAAAAAAATAATATATTTTGTACATTATATCTATCAAAAGTATGACCTAATAAAAATAATGATTAATAGTAAGAAGACTTTTATTTTGTTAACTTTTTCTGTAATAAAAATTCCTTTAGTAAAGACGTTTAGACTATTCTTTAAAAAAAAATATTTGGTTTAGGAATTAATTGCACATTATTCCTTATAACATTTGTTTAAAAACATGTTTTGGCATGCATGATACTACTCTTAAAAGTTTTTTTGATTGGCACTGTAAAAAGTATTATGGATCACCATAGTAAATTACTATTCAGAGACATTCTTGCCAAATATATATTACCTGTTAAAAATGAGGCCTGTGCTTAGTTCATATCCAGATTACCAATCAAATTGCGTACTGCTATCTTCTGTTTTATTTCTTCTCGATAGGCAGGATATGTCAGACTAATTAACCGCACGATATCATCATTGCCATCACATCATAATCGATTTTTAATCACATGGCTTTTCTTTGCAAATGTTTTATCTTAAGGAGCAAGTACTAAAGCTCTTTTTTTTCTTTGTTAAACTTTAACTATTGCCATTGGCACACCTTTAAGTGTCCAAGGTATGTAACTCATTATACCTTTCCATCCAAAGTGGGTGATGTCATAACAGTTATTGAGATACCGCTTTCTGAACCTACACTTATACTAGCTATTATTTGAATTTGTTGCTGTTAATGTTATACTTGGCCTTGAACTTGCTGAACTTGACCTTTAGGCAACATTTGTTTCTTTTTATCTTGACTTCAAGCAATTTCTTCTTTTAGGTTTTCTCAAATCCTTACCACCTTTTCTTTTAGCTCTTGTTTAATTTATTTTTGACTTGTTTTTAATGCATTTGTTGTCATGTTTCTTCTTGACTCGTACGATTCACGCTTCATTTCTTTTTGATTTCTATTCATTTCTTCTCTGTTAAAATCTTTAATGGATTTTTGAATTATCTGCATTTCTTTCTTTTAATTTCATGTAATCTCGACTGATGGTCTTTATTTCTTTTTACAAATCATTCTTGAATTTTTGTCTTTATTTTATGGTTTTTTCATTATTTGCTTTAGTAATGCATTTTTTTTCTTCCATTGCTGCTATTTGCTGTCTGGTCTCAATGGGCATTAAAATATTTTTTTCAGTTACTGATTTCTTCGGGATACCAAATATTTCGAAACACACCTTTTTATACCTAACAATGTAACAACCAAGTGCAATGTAACCAGGGTCGAATTGGGACAGTCAAAACGGGCCAGAAATATAGGTCAAGCAGGCCAAATAAAATTTTCTCTCGTGAGTCCATGTAATACATATTATGGAACAGTCCACTCGGACTCGTACGATTCAGAGTCCACCAGGACACTATGGTAACTTAATCTATTTGTCACTGTCTTTAAATAAACAGCACAGGGTTCAAATTATAAATAACTTTGCAGGGTTGTGTAGATTTTTTTATAAAAATTAGAAAAACAATCGTAGACCAGTGGCGGCTTTAGGGGGGAGGGAAAGAGTGGGTGCGGGCGCATTTTTACCTATCCTATACACGTTCAGCGATGGGAATTGCCGAAGATAACCGAATGATGTTTTTACCAATCCTAGCTGATTTCAGCAGGTCGCGCTGAATATGTGTAGGGTTAGTAACGAAATCTCTTGCATATTTTTTACACCAAGTACTTATTATCCGCAATATAAAAAAATTATTGGTGCAGTAGGGCAATCAAAATAAACTAAAACTTTGTTTTATTTGATTTTCCGGCACAAAAACATCATATTTTTTAAATCTTCATGCCCAAAAATTCTTAAAACGACATATTACTCGATTTTTTACAATAAAAAATAATTTTTTTGGCCTTTCCCCCCTTTAACCCCTTTCCCTGGACCGATTTTGCTCAAAAACAATTCAAACCGTTTTTTTATGGGTACCGACCTATGTACCAAATTTGAAGTCAATAGCTTAATTATTTTGAAAGTTATCGCGGGAACTAACATACAGACAGACGCATGCCAGACAGACAGAAAGAATATAATAAAACCCCTTTATATAATAAATATTTTCGATTTTCTCAGAAATCGCTTTTAATGACATAGGAGACTTATGCAAAAAACCCTTCATATCAATTTAGATAAAATAGAATTATATCTACTTACCTTTATAAAAACATTAAAATTTTCTTTTAGAAAGGGATCATTTCTTATTGTGTCTTTGTTGACTTTCTTTATTAGCACGTTAATAAATGCCTTACAGTTTAGATTCCCATTTCGGTTTTTTGAACATTTATCACCCTTATTTTTGCAGTTGCGTTGGCACTTAAAATTTTTCCTGAAGAGGTGCCTTTTATTATCGGGAAATGTTCTAAATACAATCCATTTCGTCTTAGTGGTATTGGAAAAATTTGATATCCATTCCTTAACATGGCTTAAATAGTCTTTTGAATCAAATTTTGTATGAACGTCGACTATAAAACATTCCGTGGTTTTAAAATCCTTTATTTCTATTTTGCAACATTGATCAAATGCAAAAAACGTATCAATTTCACTGATTCTAAATAGAAATAATGCAAATATTATAGGTTATTTTCCACCACGCAAACAAATCAACACACGCGCTGACTGAATTTGCTTAATGATTGCACGATAACTAATCCATAGATAAAGAATATAAATAGGCGAACTAACCCCATACTAACCCTACACATATTCAGCGCGACCTGCTGAAATCAGCTAGGATTGGTAAAAACATCATTCGCATATCTTCGGCAATTCACATCGCTGAACGTGTATAGGATCGGTAAAAATGCGGTGCGGGCACACCCCCTCCCCCCCAAACGTCCCCCAATTTTCATTTTTTTTGTTTTATATTCGATTACATTACAAATTTTTATCGAAGTTTTATAAATTCAATAAATTGGCTATTTTTTTAAACTCTGTAATTAGCTAAATACTTACATTATTATTGACATCGGCATTAATTCCTCCAAATTAAAAGTAAATGATCTCCTTAATACGCTAAATTAAAAAAGGGACAACTTTAATTCATAGTTTATATCGTTGATTTTTTCACAAGTTCAAAAATTCTTAAAGGCCTTAATGTAGATTTATCAATTCCCCGTATTGCGGACGACAAACTCAAAGACAGCCTTTCCTGTTTGCAATCTTTCATTTAACAATTATTGTAAAAGAACTGTTTTTATTCCAGTATATAGATATAATTTTTGCACACTTAAATGAGCGATTTAGCGATAACAATATTGTTCCGTAACACCAGTATGAAAACACGGATCTTCGTTTTACACCTTTTTATTAGCAATTAGGTTAACAAACGTTTCTATGGTAACAACAATGCAACGTAACTTGCTAACGTTTTAGTCGTTAATGTCATCGCCTTTTATAGTATCGTGAAAAAGAATAACAAACTCTGGAATTAGCTGAAAGAATTATTTTAACACAGGATACAAGAAAATGCAAAATAGATGACACCAGCGCCCTCAAGACACTTTAAAATGGCCGTCGAAATGGGGAAAAACTTCCTACATTTCTATAAGCTAAACTTATATGTTTAAAGTCCGTTACAATATGTTATTCCTTAATCTAATTGCACTGGTTCTTTATAACCTAAATAATATAAGTAATCCTGATTTCCTTAAAAAGGTAAAAAATTATTTTGGGCTTTGGTGCCTATACTGAAATCCTTTCCTTAAATAATTGCTTGCGGAAATACAAATATACAAACAGAGAATGGTGAATACCTTAAATGGCTCGGAAGCTTCGCAAAAGTTTGATAACAATTATTTCCCATCAGTTCACTAAATTTGAAAAATTTTGTAGACGCTATTTCCGTAGCAACGGAAGAAAGAAGCTTTTTAGGTTTACTAGAAAACTATACCTAAGAGTAGCCTTATAGTGACGCACATAGAGCGCTTCCGACTAGCTCAGGAGCGTTTCATGCTACTTTATGGCGTTCTAGTGACGGAAAGTGTCATGCACCTTAACTACTCCCTTTTTCTTCTCCCTTACCCCTCATGCATCAGTCATTTTATCGATGTTGTGCTTAAACTTAGATGAATTTTTGCTTCTAATGTATCATCTTTATTTCAATAGCTACATATAAACTACCAAAAAGAGAATGAATAAACAACCCTTTCTTGTCCTATTAAACAACTGCTGCCCTGTTTATTGCGTTGCTGAAAGGCATTGCCAGTGTTAAAAAAACAAAATTTTAAAATCATTTACAGTAAGGTTAAGTTCTTTTACCAGCTTGAGGGCTGCGTTGCAGTAATAATTTTAAGATAATATATGTATAAGAAAGTAATCCAATCCTGCAATGCATGATGGGAAATGTGCCAAGCGATCGCGCCACCACGAGTGTGTCTGGAACACTAAAGTATTTTCATCCCAACTCTCGCAATAATAAAAATAAGGATAAAAATACTTTAGTGTACCAGACACACTGGTGGCGGCGCGGCGCGACTGCTTTTTTTACAATTCACTGTTTACCTGGATCTGCATTAAATATACAGGGTGTCCGGGAAAATGCGGGAAATCTCCCAGATACTCTTCATTAATGTCGCTAATTGTAAACTTTTTTGAAAAAACGTCACATTATTTACACTGTTAGTCATCTAAGTTCTGTCAGGTTGAATATGAAAAAGTGGAATTTTGTCCCGTCACCAACATAATATGTAGTTTCAATAAAAGTTAAAAACTTCGTAAGAGGGTTCAACATGGGCTCCTTGAATTCTGATACATTTGTAAGCACGACGAATTGGGGAAATTCGTCTTTTTAATATTCAACCCGACAGAACTAAGGGGACTAACAGTGTAAAATAACGTTTTTAGACAATAGTTAAAGGTTTGTATAAGATGTCCAAAGTTTTTATCAATTCAGGGGGTCATAATCGTCACAGCTAGTCCGTCCCTGCAGCTGTAATTTACAACACTTTCTTTAATAGTAATTTAAAGAGTCTTTTACTTGGTATTACATCTTATTAAAATAAAATTTGAATATACCTGGTGATTCAATAATTATGTCTAAAACACTTGATTCCATCGGAGGTCTTTGAAAGCCAACATCTCCAAAGAGGAGACAAAAAGAGTTTATATAACCTTGTAGTATTCTTTTTACATGTTTTTCTCATATCCTGAAGATTTCCAACTTTTGCCCGGACACCCTGTATAAAAATATTTGTTAGTTCAATGAGTCAGATAGATCTTCGTATGTTTTTGTCAGTTTAATTTTACTTAATATTCTACATTTAAAATTATTACAATGCTTTATTTTTTTATTATTGCCACTAAAACCTTAATAATCTTTCTTTTTTTATTTTATTGCCCTTTAATTTACCCTATTACCGCCTATCCTACTATCAAATCCTGTAAAGCTGCTAGAGCCACTTGGCTTGATTTCATGAATATGTATACTTTTGAAAATTGGTAAACTATTTAAATTAAACACAAACCCAATTTTTGTCGTTTTGATTGAAAATTTCGAATATTTTTCTAGACGTACGATATTTAAAGATTAACTTTCGGGTGGGGGAGGGGTGAAGGAATAATTAAAACAGATGAGCTCCCCCCAAAAATAAATCCTAAAGCCGCCACTGTCGTAAACTCTCGAATTAGTAAAAAAGGATTTTTATAACACAGGATGTAACAAAACTGCAAAATGAGCGATTCCAAAACCGTCAAGACCTTTCGCAATGGGGAAAACTAAAGTTATTTATGTTATTAAATTATTAAACTAAATTAAATAATTCTTACTTCCTTTTGTAAAGTAAAAAGAAATATGTGCGGCGTGGTCGTAGATTGGCAACACTTTTAGGGGGTTAAAATTAAATCTATTAGAAAAACCGTAATTAGCCAAATCTGTTTTTAAAAATTAGTTAGGTCTTGATTCTGTCAAATTATGCCGTTAAACAGAACTTTTAGAAAACCAAAACAAAGTTTTTGATTTTCCAGATGAAACGAGTATAATATTCAAACAGAACTCTTAGAAAATCAAAACAAAGTTTTTGATTTTCCAGATGAAACGAGTATATTAGGTCTTCTGGGTCTACGTTAATAATTATTTGTTTTGAGTATAAACTAATTAAATTACATTTGGTATAAAAAATAAAAGATGGTATAAAGTCTAAAGGTAAATTACCATAAAATTCAATGCAACATATTATTGCTTTCGAGCGTGCGCATTACGGTCTTTTTAATCAGCTTATGCATTTTTTGTCTTGCGCGTATTTAGGATATGTTCTAAATTACATAATTGCGCGTAGCGTGCAATTTTTAAATTACCAGTTCTACAACATAATTTGACAACTTCATATGCCGGAAGATAAAATTTACCCTGGATTTATAAACTTGTCGTTGGCGCTCACGTCAACGTTGAGGTTGGCGCTGACCTTTATATCTACAAACTTTATGTTGGCATTCCTAACATTTGACAGATTGTCACTTTCATTTTTTGATAATTTTGAAATTTTTTGGTTTGTGTTTATTAAAATTTATTTAAATGATATGTTAAACGATTTAAAAAAAATAAAAATTGACAAATACACATTTCAATAGTAAGTTAAGATTATTGATTGTCATTTAACATACTACCAACTTTAATCTATGTGAACTAAAAATTACTACGAGTGCTAAGCAATCGTTGACGCTAAAGTTGACCTTACGTTGAACTTAAATTACCTCCAATGCCAGATTCAGCGCCAACACACGTCGAAATCGTTTTCTAAATGACTGACCGTAAAAGGAATACTTTAACATCGAACGCCAGCGACAAGTTTATAAATTAACCTTTTAAATTATTTACTACGTCAGATTCAGCGCCAATGCGCCAGCGTCAAGTCTCTAAATGAACATTTAGTTCAGTTTATTTTCTGGATCGTTTCCTTTTTTCGTAAAAATAATTATTAAACTTGAAACAGAATTGGCACTAATACACCCATATTTTTAACACATTTGCATATTTTTATTGCATATAATGTAAACAGTCTTGCTATAAAATTAACTATCTTTCAATTTCGTTTATGCAATCATCTGTTTATGCATCTATCAACCTTATCGGTTTCACCATCAACAGTTTTAGGTGCCATTTCCTTTTAATATAAAAATAAATTGTAATAACATGACATCTTGTTTTTACCAAAAGTGGAATTTTACAGAAACAACAATAAAAAAAATGAAATAAGACAAGAAAATCAATAAAGATATTTGAAAATTGTAAGCCGGAGAGAGGAAAAAAAAGAGAGGTATTTAAAGAAGTAATAAGTCGTTTATTTTTTAAAGGGACAGCAATATTAAATATACTGGTATGTTGTATTAAACTATAATAATGAAAAATTAAAAACATTTTTTTTACTTTAAGTGCTTTAAAAAAAAACTTTTTTTAAAGAGTTCCTATTTTTTATTGTACCTTTTGTGTTTAAGGTAACTAAAAATGTAATTAAAAGTATATATTTCTTTTCTTTTAGAAACGATAACTACAAAAAAATATCTTTTTTTACTGAATCTGCACTGATTGCGGATTGCAAATTTTTGAAAATCCCCATTTCCTATCGGGATTTATGAACGGTCCGTTATGCACAATATGCACCATTATCTGTCTTGAGTAGTGCAAGTTTGGTACCAACTTGGGTGTGATAAGAAAATATTGTGACGTATTTGGTTGACAGGTTGTCTCTACAATGAGTTCGAAGATGCGGCGTTCATTGTTTGCATCCATACCTAAAAGTACAATAAATGTCTAATAATATATTTTATGATGGCCAAATACTTTACACAAAAAGAAATAAATGTTTAATTTATAGATGAAGAAGACATAAATTTAGAATTTGGCAACAATGACAATAATTTCAAAGTTTGTTTAGATCGGGCATAGAAAATTCCACTCCTAATTATATGGTCAAGAGTCCAAACCCAATAAAACAACCCGTTTTTATACTTTCCAGAAACCCCTTCATTAATACCGATTTTAAACTACGATGTATTAGAGATTAATATCGATATTGAAGAAATATCGATTTTAAACTCTAAATGTTGTGGCGTCAACGACCTTGACGCCATAATATTAAATTCCTAAATATTGGCAAGACATTTAATATACAACTGAAACAATACGTACTTCCCCAAAAACCCTGTTATGCCCATTTTAAAGTTAATCGAGACAAAAGTGAAAAATCGGGTCGCCATACCTAATTCATAAAATTTAACAACACATTCAAGCGGAATTACTCTGAAAACCACTGTACCAGATTTAAAAAAAAAAAATGCAGAATAGTATAGATAATAGGATGACATCCTTGTTTTGCAGAAACCAATTTCAGCCAAAAATGCGTGGGATCACTGAGACATCATTCTGAAATGTATAGGCTTGTATTTTACATATATAAATATACATAAATACGCATCAGAGTGGAATAAAAACCGACAACATTGGATACAGGCTGACAGAATATATGTAATATACTTTTTTTACAAGCGTGATAAGTAGGGCCCGGATTTCGGAACGAGCTTGTTCCCTATACGTTTTTTATGTCTAGTAAATTCATTGGCGTGCGTATTAAGGATATATTAATTATAAATAAATTAAAAAAATATAAAATAAAAACATAACAGAAGTGTATCACAATTTATTTGCATTACATGATATAACTAACGCCTTTTTAAAGTTGGTTTCGGTAAAAATTGGTTCCTTTATAATCTAAAATATCTCTAAGTCTAAAAAACCTTCTTTCGACATCACAGCTTGTAACTGGAGTAAATCGAAAATTATTTTACAAATCAATTCTTTTATTTTGTAGTGCCTCAGATTTATGTTTATTTCTAAAAATCCTGGATTTTTTTTCAAGATTTTTTGTACATACAATTTTAATGCCACCAATTTTATTGGGAACAGATTTAAGCTTGTCTATAGTAATTTGAAATACATGAAAGAAAGACACTAGGTGGGCATTTTGTTTTTATAACAGTTGTTCAATCACATCCGGAAGATATCCAAAATTTTCAAAAATAAATTTTAAATCAGATTTAACATTTGGTGCATTTATAACTTCTTTACTTTTTTCACACTTAAAGCATCATCTTGTAAACTGTCGATAATATTTTTTACCACATTGTTATTTATATGGTAATACGAGTATGTTAACTGCTGATAGCCATATTGCCTACCTTGTAATAGCAGATTGTGGCGGTAATGCGACATTAATACACATATCCTTAAATTTTGTAATACGCGCAGGTGAATTAAGAAAAACTTTTTTATCTCGATAACTAAAGTATCTATAAGTGGATAAAAGTTACGTACCATTTCGCATATTCTATGTAGGGCATAAGCTAAACATGTCATATTAAGCAATTTGGGAAAGTGATCTTTTAACTGTCGTCCTGCATTCAGCATATATGCAGCACTATCCAAAAGAAACGAAACGCCACTTTTCTAAATACTAGTGACCGACAGTAGTAAAGTAATTCTTTCTACTACAAATTTTTGTTATTGTCCCACTATTGATTTGAGAAAGAAATTTACTGTTAATTAAATATAAGTTTCCAGGTTCGTGATAACTAAAAGTTGCAACTATAATATTAGCAACATGTCTTCCCTTTATATCAATGGTTTCATCGACACTAAACCATAACTTTTTTTCTTCCAGATTGTGTCGTATTTGGTCCATAGTTTTTAAATAGACCTTATCAACAAAGTTTTATGCAGAGTTGATTCGTCTGGTACTTTTCTGTGTAGTATTTTTTCCAAAAATGTCCTCGTGGACCCATAATTTATTTTATGAAGAAGAATATCAGCTGCAATAAAATCTTTACACAAATCCATGCAGAAGTCTGAGTTTTTCGGGGGCATCCAAATCACATTATGTAATGTTCTCGTTCTGTAGATTTGGATGCCCCCGAAAAACTTTGCATATTTTCTAAATGTTGTGGACCTTTAATATGTCGCTCAATTTAATATGGTTTCGTACAAATAAATTCAGAATTACAAATTCTGCACCAAACTCCAACTGCACCATTTTCTTAAGCCAGTCAATAAGCCTGATTTGAAAAGCAAGCGTAGGGTAATGCGCATTTACACGGCTTCTGCTTAGAGGAGTTCCAGTATAATACCTCCTCTGGCAGCTCCCAACGGAGAAGCACTTGGTGCAACTTTTATGCATCCTTTTACAGTTTAACTGGAGAGGCCCTGAACTTCCTGCTTTCGTAGTTCCTCATCCCTAGAGTGTCCAGACTATGAAAACTGTTACCCGCAAAAGGTTTTCCTTTTTCCAGTCTCCAAATATTTAAGTCCCGTGTGAACAAACTCCCTCTCACCACCCTTAAGATACCCACGGTACGTTAGTGCTTGGGCCACAGCCTTCGTGGACCGTTCAAAGATAAAAAACATCTCTTTCACTTTCAAATAAAAAAGTAGAATATGGAAGGAGCCACTCCAACTTCATTTTTTTTACTTGTACTCATTATTTATTTGCCTGTAAGCGACTTACGCCTGTTTAAATATAACAAATTATTTTGGCACAAATATAATATGATTTACCCTGTGATTTACCCGATGTAACGGAACTGGTTTTTACGAGTTCACAACAAATCTGCCCGGAGAGTTTTCGTACTGCACTTGGAGAGTGGCATTACCACCAACAAAACTATATTTGTGGGGTTAATTGCATAAATATGAACCCTAATAGAGGTGCAATCAAATATTTGTAAATTTATATAGACAAAAAGTCTATTTTAACTTTAATTTATTATAAACGCATTATAAAATATCATAGTTTAATTCTTTTGTTGTTGCGAAAACTCTTCTAAATTTTTTACTTTTGCCACGTCTTTTGTATTAGTATTATTCTACAAGAAATCACACCGAATAAAAATATCAAAATAAAAACCGTAAATACCAAAGGAAGTTGAATTATTTATTGCATTTTTATTTGGTAGATTCTATATCATTTTAAGCTCGAAATTGTAATGGTTTTTTATCAATGTCCGGTCCCTAGTGATAAGAATACCAAATTCCGCATGCATTTTAGCTTGTTTTCATCACGAGTTATTAAACTTTTTGTATTTTTTTACATAAGCTTTTAAAAGCTTCCATATGACCTTAATATAACTTAATTCACAACAATTCGGATGTAAACTAAGAACTTTAGCAAGTACATTTATATTAAACATTTTTTAAATATTAGTCTCCTACTAATTTAAATATTTTTTTTACATATATTGGAAATAACAGTCAGCATTGGCTTATAAAAACTGCATTACTCTTCTATCACGAGTTCAGATTTTTTCAGTTGCCATCAATGGTATCATACGTTATTCAGGCCAATTATTATTTTAAAACAACTATTTAGTAAAAGCTGTTCCTTAAACCTATTTTTAATTATATTTTTATTCATTCTGGTAATGTCTGGCATATGCATTATTTAAATTTGTTAAAGCATTAGGTAGTCTGTAACAAACCCATTTTCTTTATCCACATCCAAATATATTAGGTTTTCCTGGAGGGCTGGAGACATAAAAAACGCATTTAATGGTATCATCTATCCATTCATTTTACATCCTTCTAAATAACAATTCTTATTTTTTGTTTTTTTAATTTTATCAATATTTTAATTGGACTTTTTAAACGCTTCTGAAGTTTTTTTTAAACAAAACTTTTAGGACATTTGACATCATACTTCATATTGAGAACCGACCTCATGTGTTGTGCAGCGGTCGGTGCTCAGTTAAAGGTCACAAAAATCAAATCGGCATTTAAAAATGTGAGTTTAAGATTAAACCAGTAAATAAATAATAAAAAAACCCTTTCAGTACATTTGACGCTACACTTTAGAATGAGAACCGACTTTATACTTTGTGTGGTGGTTGGTGGTCATTAAAGAATCTGAAAAATCAAATCGGCGCTTAAAAATGCGACTTTAGCAATGAAACAGTGAATAAATAATTTAAAGCATGAAATATTACCTTGATTTATCTCATCGACGCATCTAAAAGGTACTGGTGTTAATTCTTGTAAGGCCAGCATAAAAGCGGCAGTGGCGACTGCTCTCTCACCGCCACTCTGTACAGTTGCGTTTAACTCCTGAAGTGGTTCTCCGCTTCTATAGGTTACCTAAATGACAAAAAAGTATTTATATAGCTTTAATTTTTAAAAATGACAGAACAAAGTGAAAAGGCGACCGTTAAACATGAGCTCCCAAACAAATAGTGCCATAATATGCCAGTAAAATGGTTTAAAATGTGTTAGTGCAGAGAAGTTATATATCGAGGTTGCAAGAAATAATTAAGTGTAATCCAAAAAATAAGTGATACAACAATAATTTGCCGTGGAAGTAAACAAACTGAGAACTAAGTATTTTGTTAATAACTCCGAAACTATTAAACCGAAATTAAAAAAAAAACAACTAATTAAATAGGAGAAAATGTCCAATAAAAAAGTCCCAAGTTCTTTCTTTATTAATTATAATTTTAATTAAACACTAAAAATATGCCTCCGCGCGACCGCTACGGCATGCGCGCGCCGCCTCTTAAAGCGAGTACGCTACATATATTTTTTTAAGTATTAAATATTAATAAAAAAATTGAAAAAATCATGGTGTCTATACACTTCAGTGAATAAATTTCCTTTGAAAAAAGTTCATTTTTCTAGAAGTAGGGATATTGTTAATTAACAAGTTTTTTCCGGCCTCCATCTTTATTGAAGACAAAAGAATACTTTAATAATTATTGATCTAAAAATTTTTCGCTTCTTAGAGCCCTTTTTAAAGGAGAAATTCAAAAAAAATTTCATTGTTTGTTAATTAAAAAAATTCAATAAACATGTGTGTTTTGGTGTATTTTAATTGGTACTGTTGTTAACTATTAAGTTTTTATAAAATAAAAAGAGCTACATAGGCTTGTGCAAAAGGAGATATAGGGCCATCAAATTGGTATTTTTAATAAAAATCCTACTTTACATGTAGTTTCACAGAAAGATTTAATTACAATTCTCTAGAGAATTTCTAGCAACACACAAAATTCGCAGTAAATAGATTTTATTTCTTTTAATGAAGTAAACATGATGTCGCCTGCAACGGCCACTTTTATGATTTACTTGTAATCGCAAATTAAACCAAATTTTACACAATTAATTGATATATGGTCATTATTTTAAGAAATTGTCGTAGTCATAGGCGTACGTTATCAAAATATTGTAGGAAAAAATTATAAAAATTATTAAAAAACTTGAATTACCAAATTAATCTAAATTTGGGTGGTAAAAAATTAAGAAGTTTTTATTTTGACCGCTTTTACTAGTCATAATATTATGATAATAGAAACTTTTGGGGTTTTAATTAAAAAAAAAAACAATTTTAAAATAACACGGGGATCAAATTTAGCTAAATTTGGTTGGATAAACTCGTGTTTAGGCTGTAGTTTTGTGAGTTTTGGGCGCGTTTTTTTAGAAGTGCAGGGAATACTATTTTGATCCTGACAAATCCTGATAATCGTTTAAATTTTAACAAATTCCTTAATATAGCTTGGAACAATGTCAGGTTGTTCACAGTATCTGAAAATATATTTGTCAGGTGTTATATTTTTTTTAATTTATTTTTTTGACATCCAAAATATTTTTAACGTGGCATTTTTTAGGACGTTATATTGTTTACATGTATACATTTACCAATTTTGACAAATTGTCAGTTTTGACGTGCTCCAAGATTTTTGAAACCGATATATTTTTGTCAAATATGCCCCCAACATATTAATTATTCTCCATAGTTATCATACCACTTGACAATGATTTTAAAATATATTTTTTAAGAGGAAAATACCGTGTTTGTGAAAAAATGGTTCTTTCATTTTTAAATTTAATTTTTCAGGATTTTTTTTTTAATTTTTAAATACTCTGTTCGATATTTATGAAGAGTTAGTAAGAATTACAGCGATGTTTAAATATCTTTAGAACCGTTAAAGATACAAAATTCGGTACTTAAGGGTTTTTGGGCATGTGGAATGGAACTGTCAAATCGTTAATATTGCCAGATTTCTTAATTTGTGCTACATGTACATTTTTGGTTATCTAAAATGTAATGTTTTATTCATTTTTATCGCACTGAATTAAACAAGCCACATTTGGTTCTTAAAATTGTATTACTACTAAACACTTTCAGCAAAAAGTAGCGCTTATAAAATACTTCGTTTCCAAAATTCGGCATCTTGGGATTTTTAGTCATGCGGAATTGAACAGTGATGGTTGCACTGTTGCCAAATTTTAGTAAAAATGCGGTGTGGTCATATTTTAGCAACTGATAGGGATATTATTTCAAAAGTTTGGGATCTCACTAAATTTGGCACGCCCAATTCATTGCAACAAAAAATGGGCCTTCTATTTAGGATAACAAAAAGATTCCGTGTTGCGCAAAAGTGAGATATTTAGCAATAGTGCCGATAACATTGTTTAATTTTGCATGCCTAAACGGGCTCAGATACCGAATTTTGTAAACGCAGCTTTAGCAGTTTTAAAGATATTAAAGCGCTTTACTTTTTTAAAACCAGTATGTTAGGGGGAATATAATTTAAAATAAGATTACCTTTATTGATATACCATAATCAGCATAATTTTTCTCGTTATCACCTTGGCAAACCGCTACTTCTCCCGCACAGCCCATTTTTTCAAAAGCACTTGCAAATCGTAGATTAACTGCAGACATCAGGTCCCGTAAAGGTGTCAACCACTCCTTAAATACAATAAATAAATTTTAAACCAGACCTAAATGGATCTTTCATAAGAGAATCCTGCACTCTTTGATACATAATGTCAAAAATGTCGATTGACAAATAATATTTTTTTATAAAACATCATTTATATTATATTTTTGAATTTCACAAAACACTCTGGATAACTTTTAAAGGTATTTAACGGTTTATGGCGTCTTAAAATGCAATGTTTTTTTTTACTTTGATTTCAAAAAAATTACTTGTAGTTTACTTTTTACTGGTAAGAAAATTTTACAAAATAATATATTGTTTTCATTTTCCTTAAAATGGGAAAATTTTGATAATTATGTTATCATTAATAAAAATTATACAATGTATACAAAGTAAAATTTATTTTCTTGTGAATGATACTTCTAGGCCGCCATATATTTCAAGTAATTTAGACATGAAACTTAGTAAATTTGAAATACTTTTAAAATTTAAAAAAGTAATAGAGAATTATTTATAAGCATATTAGGATACAAAAAAAAAAAAAAGCACTTTTGTATGTATGAAATTTTGTAAAAAAGCGTTTAATGTATTTATCGTTAAATCCCATCTTTTTTAGAGGCCTTTATGATAAACTTGTTAGGGTTTCCCAAAATTGACCTTTTTAAACTAAAACACCACTTTTTGGGCCCTTGTCAGATCACATGAAATTAACAGCGTCGACCCTTTTGCCATGACTTTTTACTTTTGTAGATATTTTTTTTAAAATCAGTGGTGGCACCACCATCTATTTGTCCCTAAAGATCCTCAAAACAATCGCATGGTTGATTTGGCTTTATGAAAATTAAATCAAAATATGGTGTAAAGTTATAAAAAAATTTTTTTTTTAAAAAATTCAATTATAAAAAAACCTGGGTTAATGTTGGATTTGGATAACCTTTTCCAAATCCTAACCGCCCCCATCCCCCGGAAAAAAGATTTTAAAATTATTCTAAAGACAAAAAAAATTAAAATTTTGGATTAACGTTTTTTTGGCAATTAAAAATTATTTAAAAATATTCATTCCTTAAACCCCGGTTTTTTCATTTTTAAAAACTTTTTTCCTTTTTTTCAAAAAAAAATTTTAAAAAAATTTTTTTAATGAAAAAATAATTTTTCTTTCCTTTTAAATTAATTTTTTAATTGTTTTAATTTGTCAATCAAAAAAAATTTTCAAAATTTTAAACCCCCATACCTTGTTTACCTTGGTTTTAAACATTTTTAATTAAATTTTTTTTTTCCATTTAAACTTATACTATCAAAAAAGGAAAATAAATTAAAAATATAAAAAATTTTATTAAATAATTTTGACTAAAAAAAATCCAAAGTTTCTGGATTTTTTAAATTAACTGGAAAACCCCAAATTTGTATATAGTATTTTATAACAACTTTTCTAATGTATTTTTGTTTATAGAAATGTATGATGCACACCCTTTTATATTTCTCCCACCAGGTCCAGACTCTAATAAATCTGATGATCCTGGTGGGAGAGAGATCTTTTCACCTCCCCGGCAACAACGTGTCATTGCCAAGGATTGCGAATCTTAGTCGTGCCATTGCTGGGCACGAACACAATATGTGTTCTGCCATTCATCCTCCTCCATGCACATGCGGCACTCGGCGTCTTCCTCTAGACCGATCTTGTGCATGTGGTATTTTAATCTACAGTCCCACTAGAGTTTTAAGGTGTACCCTTGATTGCTCCAGTAATGTATGATGTGCGGTAGTTTCCATAATTAAGTTTATATGTTACCTGATTCATAATAAAACATGCAAAACGACAATTTGAGTTTTTATACGGGGTGTTTGAAATAAAATGTAATTTTAAATTAGACTGCTGTAAAATTAGTTTTTTTATAAACATATCTATCACTTACACTTTTTTAATCATTAGTTAATCCAATTAATTAAACATAAGTTACCATAAAAATCGCTAAAATTTTGACAAAATGAGCGATGATTTAAATAATAGGATGACTAGATTGATCATGTTAATTACTAACCGGCATTATTTCCACAGCGATTTGTCTTTTTAGGGAAAAATATTGCTCATATTAAAAATTTAAGTAGGTGCAGAACTTATACGATGCAAGTTACAATAAAATACGTTTCTGTATCTACTTTAATTTCATATTCTTTTATAGGTACGAAAATTCCAGTCTAACAGGGAGCAAGTTATTTTATTATTATTTATTATTTTCTTAAATATGTATATTAGATACACCTACTTGGTAACTGATCATAAATATCTCTAAACTCATCAAAGCCCTCATCAGCAGGTGTGAAGCCATTTGATAGACCTTTGGACTTCTGAAGCTGAGCTTTTGCTTCTTGCATCACAGCATTGTATTTATCTGTGACTAGAGCAAGGGTTTCTTCTGCTTCTCGCATTTGTCTAGAAAATAAATTATATTATTACTAGGTTATTTATTTGCTTTTTATCTTTAATTTATTTGTATATAATAAAAGAAATTAACACAATAAATTAACTTTTCAATATTTTAAAGTCCCCGTTTAGACTAGAAGTTTGGTTAAAAAATAAGAATATGACAGGAATAAATGTTTCTTAAGTTGGAATTTTTTAGGGTGCGTATTCTGTTAAATTGATAAAAATATCAACCTTTACTCGTCTATGTTTGGAAAATATTTAATTTAAGTATACCTGCATAAAAGGGAATACTACAACCTAAACATATGCATTCTCTCAGACCGTTAAACTGCCCTGAAAGCATTGAATTCCCAACTTTTTACATCCAAGATCACGATAGATTGCCTGTACGACCTAAAAGAACTTGCCGACAGGAACAACAGGATAGAACTCCTCGGGGTTTCTGGACAAACAGGAATAGAAAGCAATGAGAAAGCAGATTAACTAGCAAGAGCCGGTTGATTTGAAAATTTTAACAGCCAAAGCCAGTCCTTGGACTATCAAAACAGAAAACGAAAACAACAATAGACAGACACCTGGTCAAAGACATGCAAAGGCAACGCTAGGCGACTCTTCTAAAAAACTAACAGCTGGGGACCTCCTTCTGGGGCGCACCTAAATAGGACAAGTAGTAGGACTTCTGGTAGGTGACTGCTATTTAAGGAAACATTTGCAGAAAATGACTACAGTCCCATAACATGCAAGCTCTGAGGGGAGGAGGTGGAAACTGTCTCACACATAATATACAACTGCAATGCACTGACATTAAGAAGACACATACTGTTTGGAAATATACAGAGCAACAACCTTCTTCCGCATGAATATTTTGGCAGAAATCTACTACACATAATTAAGGAAAGCGGCCTTCTATAATAGTCCAAGAGCTGGTGAACAATTTTGAGTAGGTTCTTGAGGCACTTTGAAAATTTGTGTAATTGTCCTTGAAATATCCCTGAACATAAAAGCCAAGGTCTGGCTAAAGGATAGCGGTCCCCTACCAACCCTTGATTTTGTTTTAAACCAACAAACTTACCATACTTAAATAAAAAACGATTTATTTTTTTTGGTCCTAACTGTTTAGTATTCCCTGTGTGCAATATAATAAAACACTGCTCTGTCTACGAGATAGTCTAAAGGCAAGAAGGAGAAAAAACTTTAAAGTGCCACATTTTATACAGGGTATTTTAAAACTGAACGATAAAAGTTAAAGAGACCACTGAATGTATTTTATTATTTTTCTATGCATCTTGTCAATAAAATCATTTTGATTAGCTCCGCTATCCCCGACGTGCGAACTTTCGGCACCAATAGTGTTTGTGCCTTGGGTAATCCAAGTATCAAATGATAATTACAGAAAATTTTGAGATCGCGTTGTAAAGCAGGTAAAGGCACACAACAGGGTAATTAAAACTGTTTTACGATAAATATACACTTATGGGCAAAAATATTGAATACTTTTGAAATTTGCCATAAAACCCAATGCTAATAGGCTCTACTAAAAATATTTTTATTACCACTTTTATCATCATTATGGTGACTAAAATGCATTAAAAAAGGATAATCTCACAGGTATGTATCATTACATTTGTGATGTTACTGCTCAATAATGGCCATTTATGGTATTTCTTGTTTAAAAACTTTCTACACTCTGTGGGGTTTATCAGTAACACGACAATTTTTTTAATGATACAAAACTGTGAGACTGTCCTTTTTTAACACTTAACACATTTGGTTACCTTATTTGATAATTTCTAAATGGTAATATATTTTTGGTACAGCTACTAGCGTTAAGTCTTACGGAAAATTTCAAGATTATTCGATATTTTGGTCCAAGAGTGAAATATAATTTGAAAATAACACAGGTCCAAAAAAAGTGGTGTGTGCTGGCTGTTGGACTAAGATTTTCTGGCGTATTTTTTCCGCTGAACACGAATCTGAAGTCAAAAAGCAAAAAATCGAGAAAAACCCAAAAACCGATACGGCATTTGCCGAAAAAAACTACCACGGAATGTTTGGACTACGACTATATAAACTATAAGATATACAAAAATTTCATAGAACAAAAAGAGCTTTTCAAATTGTCTATATAAAAGTGTATTTAAACCATTTAGATAAGATAAATAGTAAAGGAGATATAAACGAAAATGTAATTTTGACAAAAAATTTCAGTCCAAAATAGGATTTTTTTATTAAGTGATTTTTGTTTTTTTTTTTATAATAAATCATTTATTTTAATCCCAAATCACTTAAAATTTGCAGAAAAAAATCCAAAAATTAAAACAAAAATATAAAATATATTTTTTAAAAAATCCTGAAAATTCGGTTTTCTGATTATAACTAGAAAAATATGCATTTAGACAAAAAGGTTATAAAAGTTTAATTAAATTTCTTTTATATAGAGTTTCGTGTATCTTTTATGGTTTTAAATTTACGCCTTTCCACCATTTTTTGCTTTTTGACCCCAATTTAACCGATTCATGTTCAGCTAAAAAATACCCCAGAAAATCCTAGACCGACACCGGCACACACCACTTTTGTGGGACTGTGTTATTCTTTTACGTGCCGAATAAAATTTCAGAAATGAGTTGGTTCTGGTTAGTCTAATGTAATTTGTGGTTGTATTATATTGTTACTATTGCAACAAAATTGTTTTGTATAATTTTATGTTTTTAATATTTATTTCGGGTCGAAAAAATGAACCCTAGGACGTGGACTGTGGAAATTTCCTACGCTTGCTATCTCATATAAATAAACAATTTTTGTTTATAACACACATTACATGATTTCTAATCACTGCGGTTAATTACAAAAAAAAAATAATTTAAAAAATTGACCAAAAACCAAGCAGTTAGCCGTTTATTGCTGATTTTATTGTTTAACGTAGTTTTTTAAAAATCGCTTTTTCTTACACACATCTTGTTTGCTAAAAAATATTGGTTTATAAAATCTTAAAACTTAAAATACAATAAGGCAAACTATCCAAATGGAATATTATTAAATTACTTTCTAAACATTCTGGATATACAAAGCAAAATTTTAAAATAGCTACACAGATCCGTGCTATAATTATTTGTCCTATTTGAATCCAGTTGAAACATCTTCCTTTGTGTCTGTATCAAGCAAAACGTGTGCCATTTTCTTACTTAAAAATTATGCAAAATATTTTTCCCTTTTTGTTATGGCATACATTTTAATTGTACATTATTCAAAGGTTAACCCATCTTAAAATTATCGTAGTGTTTTATTTAGCTTTCTGCATAATGAATATAATTTAATTAGATTATACATTGAGTGATGCATCAAATAGGGTATTTTTATTTTTTTTGTCTGTTCTTTATGATGACCTTGGCAGATGATCGGGTCATTGTCAAAAATTAAGAAAATTTCGAATTGTCTGACCTTTTCTCGATTTTTGATAATTTTGATCCAGAAAGACTAAATTTTTATTAAATACCGTTACAACTATTTTTGAAGTAGATTAAATTTACAAAAATTAAAGACCTAAACGATTATTGTAGATCCAATATTTTCGAAGATACAACTTTTCAAAATTCGGCACTGTTTTAAAATACACGATTTTCAGCAAAAAATTATCAGTTTTAGTACCATTTAAGTTTCTAATGGCCTGGTATATTGTTTGAAAACCCTCTCCCACGCTCTCAGTAGATTTCCCGGGAGTCTCAGGAGCTCCAAAGTGACCCTTCTCCCTCAACCACTTGAATAAAAAGATATGTTTTATTTACAGGCATGGGTAGTATTAACAATTACTTCAATGTTTTTTACTGTTCTTGGTATGATCAGTATGTCAGGTCTCAGCCCTAGCAGCGCCACAACATCTCCTGAAACTCGTCTCTTGCGGGCTGCAACCAAAATTTTGCCAAAAACTTGAAAAACTGACCAAATTTTGAAAGGCTGTATCCGAAACTATTGGACCTACAATAACCGTAATAGTTACATATAACGATCTTTAATGAAAAACCAGTCCTTATGGGTCATAATCGACAAAAACCTAAAAAGGTCAAAAATTTAAGGTTTTCTTGATTTTCTGACAATCAAAAACCTTTGCATCATAAACAACATACAAAAAAAAAAAACAAATATGCCTGATTCGATGCAGCATTCACTTATCATGCTTAATTTGACTGAATTAATAACATTAAAGTTCGCTTTTATTATGCCTATCAAAATATACCTTTTTGAATCAGCAATCTGATTTTCCATGTATTCGATTTTCTGCCGAAATGATTCAATCTTCAAGGTAGTTAAGCTGCTTTGGCTCATTAAAGCTTCTATCTCCTTAAAATAATTTTGTAAACTCTCCTGTAACAAGCTCATTGTTTGGATGAACTTTTTCATTTTGTTTCTGGCTTCGTTTCGTATTACGTCGGGACTTCTCTTATTGGTTCTCATTTCGTTTAGGTTTCGTTGTACAGTTGCTATTTTATTTTTTACAGCCTTAAACAAAATATTAATTATAGCAAATTATATTGATAAAAATAAAGTACATTCCGCCATTCTAAAAAGAAAAATGCAATAACATTTTGACGGTTTACCTAACGGAGTACCACTACCAGTTTAACCAAAATAAAAAAGTTGACTTCCGTTTTTGCATTGAAAGAAGAATTTTGGTTAGACTTTACCAAAGTCTGTTCTACCAAGCCTCTATACGAAATAAATAGAAAATCATGTTGTATTTTTTTGGGCCTCATACAATTTTGCATTTTCAGAATTTAACATTTTCTTTTTTTTAGTTGGAGTGAAGTAGATCATGAAGCCAACCCACTGTTTAGTCCGGGCAAATATTTGAGATAAATACAGACAATACAAAAATCAAAGTTTTAAAATTATTTTACTGTTTAGAATCGTTACTGGTTAATAAAACGGAGTAATTGGACTAATCATGTTATTTTTCGATTATCCGCTGAAAGGGAAGTTAATGTTTAGATTATTCAAATTATTAAAACCCACAAAAAATACGAATGTTCTGTTTCTATCTGAAATAATTTACCAGCTACAAGTTAAAAACTTAATAAAAACTACTTTCGTTATGTTTAGTCTAAAACCGATCAGATCATTTTGGGTCTATGTATTGTGCAAAATATAAACTAAAATTCTGCGTTAAAAAGCTATAAAGGATGGGAATATTTATTAACAAAACAGGACTGATATCAAAACAGATTATAAGTTTATTCAATATCGTATAATAGATAAGTAGAAAGAAGGCTTAACAAACTAGGTCAAAGAGACAGTAGAATTTTTTACTTCTAACTTTGACTTTTACCTTATTTGGTTTTTTATTAGGAAATAATTCTGAGTAGAATTCGAGAAAGAATAGTACACAGCAGTAAAAATTACGATTATTCAAATTCATCCACATCCGTTGTTAGCTCCGCGACATCTGCAGTAAAGAAAATTAAGGATTTAAAATAATATGAAACCATATTAAATTTCAAATACAAGTTCTTCTGAGTATAATTATTGGTGAAGAACAAGACGAGTAATTCGAAATAAGCCTTACAAAAGAGGTCCTCAACCCCAAAGATTTTTGTCAGAAACATGGGCATATTTTATTGCGACTGTCTCCATAGTACTGCATGTTTAATCTTATCAAAATGATTTAGAGCATTATATAAAAAAAAGTTTACAAAAAAGTAATCAGCCATCTACCTTAAATGATTTAGTAATTAAAAACAACCATGTGTAGAAAAATTCTGTAGCACAATACATGTTATAGAAAAAAAACTAACACCCGATATTTTCATTTGTTGACTGTTGCTATCATTTTACCTGACGATGACTCTAGTTCGGGAGACTTTTTCTGTTCGTATACAGAGCATAATACAGAAAACTCGTAATTTTTTTGGCATACTTTAAAAAAAATCCTACTACAGAGTACGCTTTTATGCAAAATATTTATTTTTTTGAACTACTTATCAAGTTAGGCAAATTTTAGCAGGTTTAATTTTGTTAAATATTTACTCTATAACCTGTATATAAAAATAATACAACATGTTTCGTTTTAAGGACAATGGGGCGTCCATTCATTACGGGAGGCATTTGGGGAAAAAGGGGGGGGTCGAGCCAAACCTCACCTAATCCCACGGGGGGAATTTGAATCCGAAAATGAGGAGGGTGATAGATATCACGGCACCTAGGCCTCAGTAGGCCCGTTGTGTTTCCTTCTGAAGGGGACTTTTATATCGGCCAAGGAAAGCCAATACTCTCCCAGCATGGATCTTCTCTTGGACGAGAGTGCAGGGCAGTGACAAAGGATGTGCTCCACCGTCTCGTCTTCTTGTTCACAACCTTTACACAGAGGTGTGTCTTTATATCCATCAAAGAGGTGCTTTCGTAATTGATAATGTCCAGTAAAAATGTCCGTGATTAGGCGAAGGTTCGCCCTAGGCATTGCCAAGTAATGTTTAGCTGTATCTCTGTCAGGATAGTTCAGTAAATCTCTGGAAAAGTTACAGTTTACTGTTTCATCCCATCGTCTTGTAAACTGCTGATGAGAGTGTCTTTTGATTAGGTCCTTTATCGCAGACCCTATCAGACCTATGAAAGGTTCTGGCCTAAAAGGTTTGGTCCCGGCAGCCTTCCTGGCTAACAAGTCAGCAATGCGGTTACCTTTGAAGTGAGCCTGTCCTTAGACTGAACTGAAGAATATGGTCCAGCAGAGGGTGACCATATTCCTGCTGGAAGCATCCGCAAGGGCACAGTGACATTCTAGTACCAGACCCGAGGTGTAGCGTGGTCTCCTCAGGGCAAGTAGTGCATGATTTTTTCAGTGATGTTCCTACTGATTATTTCTTTTGCAGCTTTGGTTATGCCTGTGTGCTCAGTTTGGAGCACGCTTGGCAACTCACCAAGGCCCTCACGGAGGGAGAGGGAGGTCGCGGCAAATATCACGTAATTTTTTTCTTTCGCAAGAAAAAGTGTAAAATTGCGAGAAAACCGGGTTAAAAATAAATAAAACATGTTCTCCACTAAAATAAAGCTTATCCTTCATTAGCTAATAAAATAAGCTAATCTTACACAATATTTTCTCACTGTGATTCTAGACTACGTTCTCAGTAGTTTTAAATACTAGTCTTAAATAAAAATAATTAAGCAAATTATGTTTATTTTTTAAATAAATCCAACGCAATTAACACAGATTACCGTATTTACACTAAAACTACGCATTTTGAAAAATCTTGTAGATCAGAAGAGGGGGGGAAAGGCAAATCACACGACATCTCACCAAGTGGGGAGGGTAGAAACATCGCCCCACCTAATTAATAGAAGCCCCCCAATATATAGCGTAGTACCAACCTATACACATGCAAAGTATCATTATCGACCAAGCCGTTTCTGAGTTATAGAGCCAACACTTGGGAAAATATGAATTTATTTGTTCTGTATTGCAACAACGAGATGCTTCTGAATAAAATAAATTAAAAAAAATATATATTATTTACATTAGCAAAAACCGTCAAATGTGCTCAATTACTTTTTTTATTGTAGATTTTGATTATTTCTGGATGTTAGGTAACTGAACAGGAAAAAATCTAATATCTTCTAAAACTCTGCAAAAAGTACCGATTAATCACAAAAAAAATAAAAGCTTATGCTTGCAGGCAAAAAAATTATAATTATGCTTTTTTATATACCTATACGATTTGTGATAAAAATCCTTAAAATTAAACTTTTATTGACAATTTATATCGCTTTTTATTTAACTGTTTTTCAAAATGGTTATTTTTCAAAATGAATAACCTAAGCTGGTGATTTTGCGCCACCCTCTGATTTTAAATATTGGATTTTTAGATTCGTTAATTAAAACAATCTTTGTAGTATTAACTCGTTTTTTATTGACTTAATTTAAAATAATTTACCTCGGCATGTTGCTTCTGCTTCTGTATTTCCATGAGTTTCTCTCGGTAAACTTTAACTTTTTCTTCTACTTTATTAATTTGGGCGTCATAGTTTTCCATCTGACCCTGTAGATTTTCCAAATTTTTTCTAGTATCATTACAACGCCCTAATATTAAAAATAATATATTATTCAACTAGGGTGCAAGGTTTCTTGTTACACATTGTACAAAAGTTGATGACAAAACATTAACATAAAACAATAAAAAATTATTAAAAAACTTAAATCAGCCAAAAAGTCCTTTTCATATAAAATGCAACAAAAATATATTGTTGTATGTTAAAATTTTCGTTGCTCCGTATTTAAAATAAAAACTTTCAATAAACAATTCATTATTTTTTAGTTTTTTAAGATTTCCCCTTTACATTTAAAATAAATTTAAATTTAAAAATTATTTTAAGATGTTATAGTTTACAGTTTAGGCTTTAAGGAACTGTCTGAAGGTAAAACAAACATGTGTAGTAGTATGAAAATTAATAATAATAGCTGTTTCTAGCTTAATTGTAGAAATCGTTCTTACAAGAATTAGTTAAGTTGTTATTCTAAAAAATCTTAATTTTACAAAAAATACTTTTAGGATTACTAAAATTACCTAAAGCTAAACCAATTCTTAATCATTTTGTAAAACTCACAAGTCTAGATCAAAAAATGATTTTAAAATTTTTAACTGTACATTAAAAATGGCAGCTGAATGTTGATTTGACTCAATACTTCATTTAAAAAACTGATGTTTGATTGGTTTTTAGTTAAACAGAAAATGATTTAAATAAACCCCCAGAGTCGCAATTTATCAGTTATCCATTTACCAAAACTTAAGTTTGCAAAATAAAAATCAAAAAAGTTATAGACCGAACCCTAATCTTGTTATCCGATATATAGCCTTTTTACGATTAATGTACAAAAACAAAAACCATACAAAAAAGTATATTATTTTTACCTTTAATATTTTCTAACCGTACAACATCCAAAGACAAAGACAGACCTCCATCACCCTGGACTAAGTTCTGTCGAGTACTTTTTTCTCCCGAGTATTTTGAATAACTTATAACATATCTAAAACAGAAAAGTTTTTGATAATTATCCACATGCATTTAACCAAATAATATTTAATATTAAAGTTTCACAATATCTATTATGAAAATGTTTTAAAATAAGCAATATTATTTTTTTTTACCGAAAGAGTGTAAGTTTTAAAGTAAGAGAAAAAAATAGGGAATATTAGAAAAATTTTGTTGAGAACACCCCAAATATGGGGTATGGTACACGACGTTACATTTAGCTTTACACTTTTCATTGCTGTGGTCTCAAGAACTCCTATCCCTAAGTAAAAAAATTCAACTATTTTGAAATTATTTTTTCTCTGCTGTTTTACAGACTTAAACTATCTAGGCTATTACTCCCTTCACAGGGATATAATTTAAAATTAATTTAATTTTCTATTATTGGATGAATCCCTTAATACCCCAGCAATTGCAGATGCAAAACAAATAAACAATAGGGATGTCGGTAGGTCGATAGCACTATTGATAGTATTGAGCTCCCAGATAGGGTATCGCTTGGAAAGACCTCTATCGATAGTTCGAGAAATACCTCTGTATTATCCCACCGCTGTGTTCGCACGTCGTTCGTTCGCACAGATGTCTCCAACGGTGCCTCTGAGATACAGGGCGACCTCTCAGAGTATCTGGCCTTACTGCGGTAATGCGGGGCTCTGCCGTGGTGGACTATTACTTCCTTCAAACAGAAAGCGGACAGAACCGCTTTTATAGTGACAAAGGTGCGTTGACCTAAAAGGATTTATCCACCCAAGGTTACAAGCAGACAAAGGTACGCCGACCGAAACGGGTGAACCCGTTTCGAAAGGTGCCCCTGAAGTCACAGGCGGCGGGCGCGCCTGTTTCACGGGGAAGGGCTAATCCATCCCGGACAAACAGATGCTTAGGAAGGGATCCCTGAATCCAAACAGAAGGTGGACAGAACCGCTTTTATAAGGAAAAGGGTTCCCTGGCTTTAAACAAAGCGGATAGGGGAACTTTCATAGAGAAAGGCCGGAGATACGGCCTTAGAAGGAACATCTGGTTCCTGTAACAAGAACCTGGTAGCTACCCACGTCACTAGACCGGGAGAAGAGGGCATGTCGGATCTAATCGTCTGCTCGTCATACTTTCCAGGAGACAGGGACACCAGAACACATATTGTGCTCATGTCCGGTAACGACACGAGTAAGAGGATGTAAAAATTCCCTCTCAATCTGATATCGGATTCATTAGAAGTCTGATCCTATTGGGAGATATATAAAAAGGTGTGAGTCACAATAGACCGAGTGGTCGCAGTGGAGGGCGTAAAAAGTCCACTCACTTTAAACCTAACCTAACCTAACCTCTGTATCATACAGAGGTACTTTTCTAACTAGGGGTCTTTCCAAGCGATACCGTATCTGAAAGCTCAATACTATCGATAGTGCTATCGACCTATCGATATCCCTAGTAAACAAGTTTAAACATGAATAGTTAGAAGGCAATATAATAAACCATGCCTTGACAATAATTTAACATACGGTATTATTTACCTAAATTTATCACTAAAAAATACTGTTAATTGCTTCGGTAAATTCTCATAGCAGTTATTTGTCGTTTCATCACCAACTGGAATGTTGTGTAACCTATACGTTAGGCATAAATATCTCATTATCGGTTCAGGAGCTGTAAATAATGTATTGATATATGTGTAGAAGCCGAATTTTCTCAAGCGTTCTATTGGTATATGCGGCTGATTGTATCTTTCGGGCGCAGGACCTAAAAATAGATCATAGACATTACTTCTTAAAATAGGAAATGTAGCACATAATTTGTTAAAATAATAAAGTATTCTTCTCTATAGGATATAAATGTTATTAAATTTTTAAAATCCAGACCAACAAATATTCAAAAGTTAACATCTCATCATAATCTATTTTGAAATTAAATTTAAACCCCACTATTTACAGCTTAGGCACATTTACACTAAACTAGTTTTACTCAGGATACCTTTGGTATTGGGCATGGACATAATTTAATGTGATAAAAGAAAGATAGCGTGTCTGTCGCTCCACCAAAAATCGACACTTGTGGAGATATAAGCTTAAGGTTAGGATAATAATTATAAAATTTAATCATACAGTTACCCGAAGGAAAGCTAACTTTTAATACATTCTATACAGGGTGTCCTGATAAGGTCGTCCTCCGGCGATATCTTGAGAACCCTTCATCGCATAGCTTTCGGAAAAAAAATATTTATTGTAAAATCGACCTCGAGAAAATGCTGGAAATTGTTTTCAAGTTTCTAATTCT
The DNA here is from genome assembly GCA_019359885.1 of Listronotus oregonensis. Taxonomy (NCBI): domain Eukaryota; kingdom Metazoa; phylum Arthropoda; class Insecta; order Coleoptera; family Curculionidae; genus Listronotus; species Listronotus oregonensis. The sequence goes on along the minus strand of JAHBCN010000833.1, from coordinate 149,576 downwards.
GCCTCTAGAGGGCGTAAAACTAAAAACAAAATTAAAAACCCGGAATATTTAAAAATATGCTATATTAACCTATGCCTTTGATGGTTTTCTCACAAACTATGTAAAATAAGGATACTTTTTTCTCTTAAGCGTGTTTTCCTAATCTGTCAAATATAGAGAGGGGGGAAGAGCGAATGTACATTTGAAAAAATTGAATAACTTTGTTTCGGCTTAACCGATTTTGATAAACTAGGTTTCGATTGAAAGAGCTTTTACCAGGGCTTAAAATAAAGTATTGGTACAATCAATTTATTTTTATGTTTTATCTCCAGAGACTGATTTGTGTCAAAGTTAAATATTTTGTAATTTTTTTCGAAAAATTTTAATACAATGGTATTATTATTATAAGCCCAATAAAGAGCATAAAAAAGTAAAGAAACTTGGTAAAAACCGCATATCGATATCTAAATTAATTCTCGAGTTATTGCCGAAAAACTGCATTACTGTATCCTTTACTATTTTAAGTTGTCAGATAAACAACGCGGCGTTTTTATCCAGAGTGCCGGGACGTTAAAAATCACAAAAAACAGGAACGTCAAAAAATGACAAGTGCATTGTTTGTCAAACCTGATAATTTTAAAATTTAGTTCTTGTTTATTGCAGTTCATCGTTATTATTATTAGTAGTGTTGTTAATCGTTATTAAGTAATTTTAAATTATATCTTATTTTACCAGCGAGGTATACGATATGCTCTTGTTTATTTTGAAATTTTTTCAAATGCCTCTATTGCGGCGAGACAATATGTCAGAAGGTATTACGAAAGACGGCATTTTAACAAAAAAAGTGTTAAGACGTTTAACAGTCCGTTAGAGAGGAACTGGAAATGTGTATCCTATTCCAGCACAATGAAGATACAATTAAGGCTGATTTCCACCTAAGCAGCGTGGAGCAGCATCTCACAGCGCGGCGTAGCGCAGCAAAGTGCTGCCTATATTTGTTTTCATGTATTTAAATGATTCCGTTCCCACCTAAGCAGAGCGTCGCTGCGCGTCGCAGCACAACGTCTCGCAGCAAAATTTTAATTCGTCTATGAGCGTTGCCACGCGTCATTGCTGCTTATGAAGGTGCTGCGCCGCGTGTTGACGGACAAGTGGAAATCATAAGGCGCCAAAGCGTACGGAGCAAGCAGCGACTTGAATATCTTATTCATGTCATTTCTTGCTTATTTGTTTGTGGAAGAAAGAAGTAGAAATGGATAAACAGCGTATAAAATTCACCTTCTTCGAGTCTTGTACGAAAAATATCATGTACCCAATATTTCCTTTTTTCTCTTTTGTTTTTTTTATACTCATCGCATATAGCTACTGAAACGTAACCTATTCTGTAACACTTACAGAACAGGTTACATTTGCTTCGGCTTAGCTTTTCGCCTGGTAAAGCCGTAATGTCGTGAGTACAATGTACCTAATTAAGGTAAGATAATTAATTAAGAAAAAAAGATGGGCGCCACGGTATTTCCTTTTATTCGGTTACTTTTAATTAGAATTTAACTTGGTGGGAAACACCGAAATTAACCAAGTTTAGAGATTAAGCTGTTGTTAGTAATTTCACAAAGGTAGGAATTTAAATTCATAAACAGTCAGTTAAAATAAATGGTTTTTATT
>JAHBCN010000833.1:0-147922 GCA_019359885.1 Listronotus oregonensis | reverse complement strand
CGAAGCGTTATCAGTAAAGCGATCTGAAACGGCTTTAGTCGAGCAGGCGTTACGTGGAAAAGGGCAGTGGTGCCGCAATTATTATTTAATAAAACAGGTTTAGAAATCGTTAAATTTATTTGTATAATAAAATAATCAATTGCCGTTGATACTAATTGAATATAATATTATTATTATGAAGAAAACTATATAAAAAAACAACTTGTAGCTTTAAACGCTACACTACTTCAACTAGCAAGTTGTGTGACAACGATGATAAGGTTGGGTTCATTTTACTTTGATAAAACAATTTAACTGATGAGGTGCATATTACATTGCTGCTTTGCTTAGCGATGCTGCTGCAGAATGCTGCTTAGGTGGGAATGGTGTGTGAAAAAATGCTGCAAACGCTGCACCGCGTCGCGCTGCGAAGCGCTGCTTGATGCTGCTTAGATGGGAATCGGCCTTTAGCCAAAGCCCGTAAATAATAATGAGCTGTTATTATACCCGAGCCGTGTAATTACGAATGGTGTTATTGAATTGATAATAAACAAATAATTAGGATATTATTGATATTATTTTATATTCGCAGAGAAACAAATGTTTTTTGTTGTCATGGCATTCTTGATAAAAACACCGCGTTGTTTATCTGACAGCTTAAAATAGGAAAGGTTACGAGTAATGCAGTTTTTCTGCAATAACTTGAGAATTAATTAAGATATCGAATTGCGGTTTTCACCAGTTTCTTTACTTTTTTATGCTCCTTTAAATATGCTTATAATAATAATACCGTTGTATTAAAATTTTTCAAAAAAATGACAAAACTTATAACTTTGACACAAATCAGACTCTGGGGATAAAACAAAAAAATAAATTTATTATACCAATATTTTATCTTAAGCCCTGGTAAAAGCTCTTTCAAACGAAACCTAGTTTATCAAAATCGGTTATGCCGAAACAAGCTTATTCAATTTTTTTTTAAATGTACATTCGCTCCTCCACCCTCCCTATATTTGACAGGTTAGGGAAAAACGCTTAAAAGAAAAAAGTTTCCTTATTTTACATAGTTTGCGAGAAAACTGTCATCGACATAAGTTAATATGGCATAGTTTGTGAGAAAACTATCAAAGGCATAGGTTAATATAGCATATTTTTAAATGTTCCGTGTTTTTAATTTTGTTTTTAGTTTTACGCCCTCTAGAGGCAGAATTAGAAACTTGAAAATAATTTCCAGCATTTTCTCGAGGTCGATTTTACTATAAATAATCTTTTCCGAAAGGTATGTGAAGAAGGGTTTTCGAGATATCGCCGGAGGACGACCTTATCGGGACACCCTGTATAATAATTAATCACTTTAGAGTAACACTTGTAAAACACATAGTAAATTTTGCCAGCTACTCTTTTCGTATCTAGGTATTTTGCGTACTCAAATATCACCATAGTCCCACGCACTTTTAAAAGCAGTGTTTATATAAAAACTGGTGTGACTATGATGAGTCACACCAATTGCTCAAAAAGGAAAAGTAAGAAAATTAATACAAAATTTATCCTGTGCACAGGTTAGCTTCACGCCAAAGCAAGCTGTAGGTGTGCGTGCAAACCTACCCGCAGCTCAGGGTGAGGAATAGTGAGTTCGTTATGGCGCCACCAGTTTTCTTACGGACTACAAACTGGAAGTCCCCTAGATGTTGTAGGAGCTTGCTTGGGCGATCACACACCAGTGCACGACAAAACAAAAAAAGTTAGCATATAAGCATTAAAAAAACTGACTTGGTCAATACTCATTAAAGAGAAGAAAAAAAAAATAAAATAATAATAATAATATAATAATACAAATTATTCTGGTATCAGGTGAGCTAAATAAAACTCAAAAAGATTAAAAACAAATTACATTTATTTAGAAACAATTTCTTGACGATTTAAATTTCATAAATTAAAAAAAGTTTAAGTTTTCAAGTTACATAAAAAAAGGGTTAGTAATTGTTAAATAAAAATTAATAAAAGGTTGCCTGTTTCCTGACGGCAGGTAAGGGTGGTCTGCAGACCCGAAGACAGCCATGGAATGCCAAAAAATTTTCGGCCTATAATCCGTGGGGTCCGTTTGGACCTGCATGGGCGATTTTGCATGGCGGCCGCTGGTGAAACAACATTGGTTTAATATTTTTACTGCGAATATCGTGGTCATCCGTATGGGATTTTTGATTTAAACCATCCATATCTTTGCAAAGGCTCCAGTTTTGTTGTTGTGTGAATATTTTTGAAAAGTAATGGTGAAATTTGCAAAGATGGTCCCTGAAAATCAGGATTATTAGATTTTATTCAAGCCGCCCACTTCGAGGCCACATGTTAACCTAAGGCCTCCAAATTCAAGTTTAATTCCAAATTTGGATACTTTACCAAATTTACGTTCAAACTGACCTCCAAATTCAAGTTTAATTCCAAATTTGGATACCTTACCAAATTTACGTTCAAACTGACGTCCAAACTCAAGTATAACTCCAAACTTAAGTATAACTCCAAATTCAACTTTAACTTGTGATTTGCCTCAAATTTTACTCCGGGGTTGAGTCCAGACTCTGCAGACCACCCTTACCTGCCGTCAGGAAACAGGCAACCTTTTATTAATTTTTATTTAACAATTACTAACCCTTTTTTTTATGTAACTTGAAAACTTAAACTTTTTTTAATTTATGAAATTTAAATCGTCAAGAAATTATTTCTATATAATTTTTTTTTTTTTTAGCTTATGTCATTTTACTTGGAAATAAATTAACACAATTTCAACAGTTTTAAAGTTATCTTTATGTATTCTTAACTAAAGCTTACTTAGCAAAGAAAGTACGGAACAATAATGATACATCTTAAAATTTAAAAAAAAATTACAGGCTATAAAACAGACAATCAAGAGAAAAACTAATTATCAACTGTCAATTAACCCAAAAACTGATTAAGAAATTTCCCAAAAAAAGATATTTATAACATTAAAGGGAAAAAAACTATTATAAAAAGGCCAGACGACCAAATTTATATTTCCACAATGTAAAACTAAAGCCAGTGCCTGTAAGATTTTAAAATAACTAAAATAAAGTGTTATAAGTTGCCTTCGTCTGAGAAAAAAACACAAACTGTATTGAGAATAATTGTGCCTTATTTCAAAAAATTTGCCACGCACTTTTTTTTAAAAGCAGTGTTTATATAAAAAATGGTGTGACTATGATGAGTCACACCAATTGCTCAAAAAGGAAAAGTAAGAAAATTAATACAAAATTTATCCTGTGCACAGGTTAGCTTCACGCCAAAGCAAGCTGTAGGTGTGCGTGCAAACCTACCCGCAGCTTAGGGTGAGGAATAGTGAGTTCGTTATGGCGCCACCAGTTTTCTTACGGACTACAAACTGGAAGTCCCCTAGATGTTATAGGAGCTTGCTTGGGCAATCCAACACCAGTGCACGACAAAACAAAAAAAGTTAGCATATAAGCATTTAAAAAACTGACTTGGTCAATACTCATTAAAGAGAAGAAAAAAAAATAAATAAATAATAATAATATAATAATACAAATTATTCTGGTATCAGGTGAGCTAAATAAAACTCAAAAAGATTAAAAACAAATTACATTTATTTAGAAATAATTTCTTGACGATTTAAATTTCATAAATTAAAAAAAGTTTAAGTTTTCAAGTTACATAAAAACAAGGGTTAGTAATTGTTAAATAAAAATTAATAAAAGGTTGCCTGTTTCCTGACGGCAGGTAAAGGTGGTCTGCAGAGTCTGGACTCAACCCCGGAGTAAAATTTGAGGCAAATCACAAGTTAAAGTTGAATTTGGAGTTATACTTAAGTTTGGAGTTATACTTGAGTTTGGACGTCAGTTTGAACGTAAATTTGCTAAGGTATCCAAATTTGGAATTAAACTTGAATTTGGAGGTCAGTTTGAACGTAAATTTGGTAAAGTATCCAAATTTGGAATTAAACTTGAATTTGGAGGCCTTAGGTTAACATGTGGCCTCGAAGTGGGCGGCTTGAATAAAATCTAACAATCCTGATTTTAAGGGAGCATCTTTGCAAATTTCACCATTACTTTTCAAAAATATTCACACAACAACAAAACTGGAGCCTTTGCAAAGATATGGATGGTTTAAATCAAAAATCCCATACGGATGACCACGATATTCGCAGTAAAAATATTAAACCAATGTTGTTTCACCAGCGGCCGCCATGCAAAATCGCCCAGGCTGGCTGCAGCAGTTGAAAATAAAAATCGGACCAGCCACTCGTCAGCGCATCCAAGATAGATTAGCTCGAATATTTAAAAAAAAAAATAATTTAATGCTGTAGACCATTTACCCATTTACCAGCACATTCACCATAACATAGCATCGACAAAATTAAACCGTTACAAAAGTTTTCGGGTTTAGAGGTCCAATATAATTTTTTAATTCGATCCGAATACCTTTTTTATTTTATGTTTTGAAACCTTATGACCTCCCAAAACTAGTGATTAACCCAATATTTTCTGCAGTCTTACCTTTTTAATAAATTATCATTTTTCTTCTTTCTCTAACAACAAACGTATGTTAAACTAATGCACGTACCCTAAAGTCATAAACCTTTAAGTATTGAAGGTATTAATTAAAACAAGTTGGTTACGTATAAAAAAATAATAATGTTGGTAGAAGAGAAGAAAGTGGCGAGATAATGATTGTAAAATAAAATTTTAAATACAGGTATCTTTAAATGGAGTTAGAAACAAATAAAAAAATTTTCCAAAAATTTTTTAACTCTTATTGCCGTTAACAATTAAATTAAGAGTTATAATGTATCAGAGTCAGCAAAGGTCGGGCGATCTTCTTGTTTTAACCTGTTTGCGCGTTTTATCTTTCTTTTTATTTCAAGTACTTCTTATTTACTTGAAATACTTTTTTTACTTTAAGTACATCATAATACTTCAAGTACTTAGAAAAATACTTTAAGTAATTTACTTGGTCAAATCAAGTAAAAGTTCAAGTATTCTGATACAAACTAATCAGGTACAAGTACAAGTACTTCCTAATAAAAAGTACTTGAAGTAAAATACTTCAAGTACAGACAGATACTTAAAGTAAAATTTTACTTTAAGTACTTCAAGTTTTGACAACTCTGACCATAGATTATAATGTGTCTTTATCTGTCCCTTAAGAATCAGTAAGAAAATGACATTAAAACTATCAAAAAAAATTAATACCTATTTTAATAAAACAAAAATCCTTTTTTTATAACCTTTTATAACGGAACATAAGCACTTTCTCTAACGATTATGTTTTCAATACACCTACCTGAGTGCAAAACGTTAATTGACAAATTCTGTTCTTCTCTTAAGCATCTAATAAATAAATTCATGTCATTTTTATCTGTACAGGTGAAAGCCAATCTATCTCTTAATGGAATCATTTGTTCAATATATTTCGCTTTACTGTTGTCCAATACATTCACTTCCAGCATGATCGGTTCAAAAATTTCACCTAAAATTTGTGTAATACTTTAATTCACGTTAGATAATAATTGTTTAACAAAAAGATATAGCTGTACCCAAATAAGAAAGGACGATGGCTGTTTCTCGGAAATTATTTATGGCACAGCGTTGGGGAAAAATATTTTTAGTAAAAGTTGTCAACAGAAATAGCTGGACAATATTTTCAAGATTCTTAAACTACCGCGAGATGGCGCAACAGCAACGGTAAATTAAAATAAAACTGTTTTTTTTTTCAAAATTAGCTAGTATTAAGCGCGATTTTAATAATATTAGCAAAAACTTTTTGTCGGATTTCCGATAGTAAGGGTGGGGGAAGAAGATAACTAATACAACTTTCAAATAGCTCTACCTCCTACATCTTTTATTGAAAGTAGTTCAAGTGGGTACTCGTTTGAAAGAAAATTTAAATTTCTTTTAACTGTCGTCTTTTTCGGTATCGGCTAGATTATAGATCACCAACTAGTAGGCGTTGTTTAAAGAAAACCCAGTTTTTTGAGATTTTCTCGAGAAAGTTAAACACGACGATATACTTTTTATTGTAGGTTAAGAAGAGAAAAAAAACTACACTTTGGCGAAAGCGGCGTTTTGATATCTGCATTCTTTTCGAGTTATTTCAAATTAACCTGTAATTTATGATAAATAATATTAACTATTAATGAAAACAGTCTTGTAACATATTAAGAGAATGATTACCGCAAAGTAAAAAAAATACTCAAAAATATTTTAAAGTTTGTATTGTATCCACTAGAGAACAGAATTGTGATTGGGGCATTTAATAATTCTAATTTACGTATTACTCAAGTAAGCTTAAAAATAACAATAAGAACAATATATTGGAAAACCACATGACTTACTTAAGTTGACAGTTTCACTCCAATTTTTAAATAAATAAACTGCTAGCATGTCATATGCTACAACTTCATTTGGAATTATCATTTTTTATGCAGATTAGATCCTAAGGTTACACCTATTTAAAAATTAAACTGGAATTGATAACTCTTAACTTAAATAAGTCATGTTGTTTTCCAATCCTTTATTCTTGTTTTTATTTTAAAGGGTAGTTGACTTATATTTAAATTAGAGTTAATAAATGCTCCAATCACGGCATTTTCATGTTTTCGAGTGAATAAAATACAAACTTTAAAATAGTTTTAGTATTTTTTTTTACTTTACAGTAATTATTCTTTAACTCTGTCACAAAGACTGTTTTAATTAATTGCTAATATTATTTATCATGAAAAACAGCTTACTTTGAAATAACTCGAAAACGAATGCAGATATCAAAACGCGATTTTCGCGTGTAGGTATTTTTTCATCTTTTTAACCCACAATAAAAAATATATCGTCGTATTTAACTCTCGAGCAAATCTTGAAAAACCAAGCTTTCCTTAAACAACGCCCTCTAGTTGGTGAACTACAAACTAGCCGACACCGAATGAGACAACATTTAAAGAGCTTTAAATTTTCTTTTAAACGAGTATACTTAAACCATTTTTGATAAAAGATGTAAATTCAAAAGTTGCATTATTTATCATCTTTCCCCACCCTAATTAATGGAAATATGACAAAAAGTTTTTAATCAAACTGATGCTGAATTTTTTAGAGTTTTAGCTGAATGTATCAATTAGTAGTACAATATTGAAGAAAAAAATAGGTTTTTTAATTTACCGTTGCAGTTGCGTCATCTCGAGGTAGTTTTAAAAACTTGAAAATAATTTCCAGCTGTTTCTCTTGACTATTTTTACCAAAAAATGACTCTTTCTCAACAATGTGCGATACATAGTTTCCGAGATACAGCCGCCGTCCTTACTTATTTGGACACCCGGTACATCCTTTTTCAATGACTAAGCCACAAAGGTAAATATCTAGCACCAAAGCTTTTAGTATTATTTGACCAGTTGAATAATATTAGGTCTGTTATTCAGAAATAGTGTCTATTTGTCTATTTTACAACTTTTTTACGTCACAGCTCTTATCGAAGGTTTATTTTAGGACTAGGTGGTGTAAAATAGTGTAAAATATTACTGAATAACAAACAAACCTATTATAATGCAACAAACTTGCCGCGTTCAAACACCACTCTCGTGGGCTTTAAGTTGATAATAAAAAATAATCCGGAACATTTGCATTACCCTGCACTTGGTTTCCAAATTAGGCTTAGAGTCTAAGAGTGGTTTCAGAAACTGAATGTTGGAATTAAGAGTAGTATCGTCAGAAAAACTATAAATGGGATTTATCGTGGAAAAGATCGTTTATATGAAGAAATGAAATGGAGTTGGTGCTAGTACTGAGCCCTGGGGTACCCTAGCATTAAAGCTAGAAGAGTGACCCCCTACAAAAACTAAATAGGCATCAAGTATAAAGGAAATTTGAGAGCCAAGAAGAAAGTTTGGCTAAAAAAAATCGTACTAAGGAAGTTTGTTTAGGAACGCATTAGGCCACACCTAGTCCAAAGCCTATATGTCCAGAGTCTAGAGCAATGATTTGGGATCGTCAAGGGACTCAAGGGACTTGTTTTAGTTATGTAAAACAAACAAAAGAGTATCTGCTGTGAATCTCTTGTAACGGAATTCGTACCGACTGTCATGTATAATTTTGTAATTTTCCAAACATTTTAAAATTTAGGAATTAATGAATTTTTTCATTATCTTGCGAACAACTGTAAAAAGAAATATTGGCCTTTTATTAAAAGAGCCGGATTAAGATAGTGCAAGATCCGGAGCACATTGTTTTAAGATAATTGCTGGTATGCCATCTAGCGCTAAGGTTTTTTTGGTACTGAGGGAAGATAGGGTATGTTTGATGTGCTTGATTTTTAATATAATTTCGGACATTTTATATCTTGCTTGCGTTATACGTTAAAAGTATCTTAGACATATACAGTCTAGACCAAGAATACAGACTTGATTTAACAAAAGCAAAGGACCACCAACTAAGATGTTCTGTGTTCAAAATAATGAAATGGTCCAGTTTTTTCATAAACATGTTATGTATAATAAGATATAGATTCTTATATAAACCAAATAAATCTTTATCATACCTTTAAATAGATGCTTGTTATTTCGAAGCCATAGAACGGCAGTATAGGCATCATTATTAATTCTTCTAAGCTAAAACATGTAAAACTTTAGGATATTATTTTGGTTTGAATAAAAAAAATCAATGATTTGAAGCAATACAAAGCATATAAATGGAGGTAGAGGTGGGAATAACGGTTCTTCTTAAATAACGTGTTACTCGTTCCCGTTGCCCAAAAATAACGTTCCAAAATAACGTTATTTGAGAACGATGTTATTAGAAAATTCTCTAACCAAAACCAAAAAGTTAAATTCCACTGTATATTTGTTTCTTAATATGTTTCCTTTTTATATTTAATCTATATTTTTTAATAAGTGTTATTTGTTTTTCTATTTTATTCATAGGCAATTTTGTTGTTGGAATTTTTATTATTTTTCATTAAACATTTATATTTTATAATGATTTATTTGAAGTATTATTTACCCCTGTTATATCATTTAATTGTTATACTTTTATATTTTTAACCAAATCGTATACGGGAATATGAGTTTCAGTCGTTTCTGCAGTCCATCTACTTCGAAGCGAAACTAAAATAACGTTATTGAATTCTTTCTCAAATAACGCAGAACGGGCAATCAGTGCGTCTCGTGCGTCTGTCCTAATAACTACCTACAATAACTTTTAACTTTATTCGCTTATCGTTCCGTAATTCCGTAACGGGTAGGCGCACAATGACGGTACACGGACGGCCTACTCGCGGCGACCAGACCGGTCAGATGATGCAGTTCTCTCGTTCTTTGGTAACGAGTTATTGCAAAAGTTAATAAGGCTACGTTTCGTTCTAGTAAAATAACGTTCTAAAATAACGTTACCAAAACAACGACCCACCTCTAAATGGAGGTCTTAATAAACTGCAAAACAAGAAAAAGCCGAGCTAGAAAAGAAACTACCTGTTCAAATCTTGTCTGTTTAACATTTTCAATTCTCATTTGTTCATTTTGTAATGCTCGAATTTCTGCCTTTTTGTCAATTATCGATTGCTCAATATTTTCTTTTTTATCTTGCAACTGCCTTATGTAAGTTGTAAATTTAGTGATTTCATTTGATATTGTTTGCCTCTCTTCATTACCTAAAATTAATATTATCTTAGTAACGTATGCAAAAAAGGTACTTTGGGCATAAACAGCCGTATTCGCTAAAACGGTTTAGGATTTACACCCGGTCTGATGATTAAATCTTCTAGTTGGTCTGTTGTGTTTTGCTTATGCTGATATTAAAATTTTAACAGCATATTTCACCACTGAGTTTAAAATGCGATAAATTACTCTCACAAAGGGGCCCCTCTACATATATTTTAAGAGTTTGTCCCTAAATGCCACTAGTATCGTGAGATCGTTAACCGAAATCAATAACCTACCAAACATACACCGTGTCCTAAGTTCAGTTGTGCAAGGTAATTGTCCAATTATAAAGTGTCTTTGGTCGATTTTTTTTTTTTAATTATTTAGGAACAGTCCACGGAGGCTTAAAGACTAAGTACTAACACAGCGTGGGTGTCTTAATAATAAAATATGTAATTACTTAATTTTAAAACAATTATATTGTTTATTATTATATTATATCAAAAGCTACGATTGAAGATATACATAGTCATATTCCAGAGTCACTGGCTTATCTTTTAGAACAAATAATTTTAAAAAATAAACGGGTCAATTTAGAACATTTAAAATTAGTATGTAAAAACATTAGTCATAGCATTATGACTGCTGTTTGCCCTCGGTCTTTTATTTCCAAGCTACAATTGGGTCTCGCAGTTTTTTTCATCGAAGATTTGCCTCAAAACGACTCATACAATTTTTTTTGTCCTTTGGTATGTACGCATCTTATAATGAAACCATAATATACGATGCAACAACAGTTTTTTATCGTCCACCTCATATCTTACCACCAGAAAGTGGCACGTTTATCCAATATGTTGCAGACAATGCTGATATAAATGTAAATACATTAGACGGTAATAATATGCTCCACATAATGGGTGTCATAGATATTGAATGAGAAAACCATTTATTCTACTAGGATTTAATAAAATATACCATGAAGTAGGCCTACTGGGAAAACCACGTTAAAAAAAACGCGCCAAGTACACTACCTCACAGGTGGCGCGAAACGTATAAGGAATTGTATATGGAATAAAACTTTAGTAAATTTTAAAATCGCTTTTTCTCAGAAATGGTCAATTTTAGGGGAAAAAGTCTAAAAACAATTTTTGTAGACAATCACATGATCCACAATTTTTGTCTAAGCTATTTTTATCCTAAAACTAACAGTTTCGTCAAAACATCCAAAAAAAACTCATTTTACCAAACTTTGGCCTTGTATAAAAATTTTTGCACACATGGGATTAATGGGTACTTTTTACAATTTCATTATAATGGTATCCTCAACGATTATGTAAATTTTCAGCTTCTTGGGAATTTATGTAAGGATACCTCTAATATTCGCGGGTTAACTTGACCGGATCAATAACGCAATTAGAGTTTTTTATGGTCATACCCACATTTTCATTATTTATACAGGGTGTTCGAAAAATAGACGGATATATTGTAATGGGCAATTCCTTCTTTAAAATTATGAGAAAAAGTTTCTATAAACATGTGTCCGGAAATGCACAGTTCTAAAGATACTGGGTGATAACTTTTTAAAAAAAATATTTTTTATTTTTTATTTACTCAATTCTTTTGAAATTTGGCGAGATTATTTGTTGTATTAAGAAGTTAGTTTAGCCCTAAATAGATTAAAATTATAAGTGGCGTCCCGGGGGGCATTTTAGCGAATAAAATTGGCAAAAAAATGTACGCCACTGCCTTTTTTTGCAACTTTAATATTTGTTGTGTAATTAAACGTCTAAAAATACAACTTCTTTACCTCTTGTATTTATTTTGTATCTCACTTCGTTTTCGAGAAAAAAAAATAAAAACGATTTCATTACATGCCACTGGACAAAATTGGTTTATTAATTTTTGCTAAAAAAATCACAGGTGCCTTGAAAACCAAAAACTCATTTCTGCATGAAGGTTTGACACTGACAAGCGTCAGTCTTTCTAGAAAATAATTATTCATCTGATTTTCTTGGCGAAATTTCTCTAAAAAGTTTTAATTCCGGTTTTTGTGATGGAAAATTACACTTTTGAGGAAATGACAGACATGCATGTAATGTATGCACGTGCTTACAGTAACTGTTATACAGCGTTTTCCCAACGGCAACTTCCAGATAGTAAAACCTTTAAGAGCGTAGTAGATTACTTTATTGTATTTCTTTTTTGTAATGTTTTTGACAATAATGTTATTTAGGAAGTTTTGCCATTACCACCAATGATAGAGGCCGGCCGAGCTCCGTAAGAACGCCTGAGTTTGAGGAGGCAGTTTTACGTGCGTGGAACAAAATCCTGGTATAAGTACCAGGAATATAGCAGCTCGATTAGGGGACAATCATTCCAACAGCACTGTGTGGCAGGTTCTCTCCGAACAACCTTTGTATCCGTATGATGTTCAACGTGTGCAGACGTTACTACCAAGAGATTTTCTGCCCCGTTTGCAGTTTTGCCAATGGTATTACGAAAAAGTTAATAAAACCATACTTTTTACGGACAAAGCTGGATTTCGGCGGGATGGAATTGTTAATTTTCATAACACTCATGTATGGAGTGAAGAAAATCCTCATGCTTACGTACAATGTCGTCACCAGGAACAATTTTCTTTAAATGTGTGGATGGGTATTGTTGGTGACAATTTAATTGGGCCCTTCTTTTTACCCTTAAGATTAAACGGCGAACATTACTTAGAGTTTCTTCTGCTACTGCTGGAAGAAGTTCGTCTAAATGTACGTAATCAAATTACTTTTATGTAGATAGAGGTCCTCCTCATTTTTGTATAGCTGTCAGAACTTATCTAAATAACACCTTTGGGGAAAATTGGGTTGGAAGAGGTGGACCAATTCAATGGCCACCTCGCTCCCCTGACTTAAATCCAATAGATTTTTATTTATGCGGACACCTTAAAACTCTGGTTTACGCTACTCCCATACAAACAATGGAAGAGTTAAGAAATAAAATTGTCAATGTTTGCAAAGAAGTGAGAAATAGGCCTCGAATTTTAGCTCGAGTTCGTCGTTCAATGATTCGTCGAGTGAGAAGGTGTACAGAAATGGATGGTGGACATTTCCAACATTTGTTGTAGCTGTTGTTGCACTAAAACTCTTTACTAGAAATGTTTTTGACTTTTTGTTTTCCAGGGCACCTGTGATTTTTTAGCGAAAATTAATTAACCAATTCTGTCCAGTGGCAATAAAACCGTTTTTATTTTTTTTCTCGAAAACGAAGTGCGATACGAAAAAAATACAAAAGATGAAGAAGTTGTATTTTTAGACGCTTAATTAAGCAACAAATATTAAAGTTGCAAAAAAGGCAGTGTCGTACATTTTTTGCCAATTTTATTCGCTAAGATGCTCCCCGGGACGCCACTGGACCTTATAATTTTAATCTATTTAGGGCTAAATTAGCCTCTTAATACAACAAACAATATTGCCAAATTTCAAAAGAATCGAGTAAATATTTTTTAAAATATTAATAAAAAATTAATATTTTTTTAAAAAGTTATCACTCTGTATTTTGAAAACTGTGCATTTCCGGACTTATGTTTATAGAAGCTTTTTCTCATATTTTTGAACAAGGAATCGCCCATTACAATATATCCATCTATTTTTCGAACACCCTGTATTTTTTCATTGCATTGATGTTTTAGGATTTACACTGACAATGGTAAGTCTGGTATACAGGGGTTTTGGAGTGTAAGAGAACATAACTTAAAAAATTATTAGCTTCGGGCATATACCTATTAGAGGAGCCATGCCGCAAAAGAGAGAACTACGATATCTTTGTGGCGTCAGATTAGAGACCATTGTAAACCTCTTTTTGTCAGAGAGAGTATCTTAACGGTAATTGGCATTTTTATTTTAGAAACTGTTGGCCCGATTTACAAAAATATAAAAATCATGTTAATATATCTGTATATAATATACGCAATGGAAATTCTGTACCACGTCTGATTTCTAAGTCAGCTCTTTCCAAAAATTGAATTATATTTGGAAGTATAAAGTTATATTACCACAGCCCTTTCAAATTAAGACAGATTACTGATAGTAAAACTTTTTAAAGAAACATGAAAAAACTTCTAATAACAAGATTTACCATATTTTTACATGAGTTTTATGACGATAATTTCTATTTCCAGTTACAATACATATTTTTAATCTTACCCTAATTTGAATTAAATTGCTTTTTTATTGACTTCTATCCTTTTGGAATTAATATGCCAGCTCTTCCCTTTCTAGACACACGTTCCGAAGAACGTGAGCTTTTCCAGGCTTCGTAGTTAAAATTTTTGGATAATCTGGCTCTCAACCCCCAGAAATTCCGAATTTTTCCCAAAATTGTACTTATTAAATAAAAATTATCGATGCAAGGTACAAACAATGGCGATCCGACCAAGGACTGCTATTGGTATTACATATTATCGCTTTCTGTCAGTAACTGTCACTCCCTGCTGATCGCGGAACCTTCTTCCACCATGAGGAAAATCCCTCGTGCGTTGGCCCCACAAAAAAATAACAGGTATTCGTTCACAGCGGCTAACCCTGTGAACGAATACAAGAACTGTACCCTAATTTATGTTATTTTAATAGTTTTTGTTTAATATTTATGGTATGGTTATGGTTATGGTACACTAAAATGGCAATTATTACTTTTAAGGTATATTAATGTGATTATTTTTGCAATAATGTTTAATCTCATTTATTGACTATTTTTGATTTTATATGCTATGTAGATGTTGGTTTTTATTGTATTACACGAAAATGACAATTATTTTTATGGTACTTTTAGTTATTTTTGTAATAATCTATACATCTTTTTATTTTCAGCGGGCTACCTCTAGAAGGTATAATCTTGAAGGTTTAAAGAACCTGTTTATAATGTAATTGTACATGAAATCTTGTATGTTATATGTGCATAAACATGGCTTCATGTACTTATATTATATGTAGCTTGCTGCAAAATATTTTGTATTCCTTTAGAACGTTGTTTAATCCACCTATATAAGTTTCAAATATAAAAAACGCTTTATCTCAAATTACCTATTTTGTGACATTTATCATTGTTTACTGTTCAGATGTAAATGTTAGTTTAATGCATATTATTATATATATTAAAAAATAACCTTCTTTCCCAAAAATACTTTTTTCTGAATACATAAATATTTCAGTTTTCTAAATTTTAATCTTTACCTTGACTTATTTTTGCTGCATTGGCACTCTGTGACTTTTTTAAATCCTCTAGTTTTGCTTCAATCTCTTGAATTTGTGTGTCCCACTGTTGAATTTCTTCCAACTTCGTGTTCATTTCATCCTCGATCCCTCTAACTTTAGCTGTAAGCGCTTCTATTTTTTCATTTGTTGTATTTACGCTACCTTCAAGATTTCTAAAAACATTTTTAGTTAAAAAAATTAAAATCAGAAATATCGAAATGTTTAAATTAAAATTCAATTAAGTCTGTAAAATTATAGTATGTTATGTAAATTGTAATTCTTGGTTGTACCGAATATTGATTTTTAGATTTAAAAGGCCGTTTTATTTATTTCTATTTATATGTACCTACATGCAATAACTGCCAAAAAAATATTTTTATATTAATTTCTAATATGTTGGGTGATGAATGATCGAAGCAATATCAGATCATTGTTCGGCAATTAAAGCCCTGGACAGTTACAATATTTTTTCGGCGATCGTGACAGGTGCTCTAATAACTGTCATTTTTTTTTTTTTTTTTTTTTTAAATCTTGGGACAGTCCACGAAGGCTGATGCCTAAGTACTAACGTACCGTGGGTGTCTTCAGTGTGGTGAGAGGGAGTTTGTTCACACGGGACTTAAATTTTTGGAGATTGGGAGGAGAAGGAAAAACTTCTGCGGGCAGCAGGTTCCATAGTCTTGACACTCTAGGGATGAAGGAACGAAGAAAGCGGGAAGTTCGGGGCCTCCCTAACTGAACTGTAAAAGGATGCATAAAGTTGCACTATGTGTTGCTCTGTTGGGAGCTGCGGGAGAAGGAATTATACTGGCCAACTCCTCTGAGCAGAAGCCGTGAAAATACCTATAAAAGAGCGACAGATCCCCTACAGCTCGACGGTGGGCAAGAAGAGGAAGCCTTTCTTTCATTCGAGTAAAAAGGTTGTAAATAGACTAAATGTCTAAATTTTTGTATTTTTAGTTTCCTATACTATAATCGTTGATTAATAAAAAATTATGCACTAATAAGGGTAATAATTCAATAAGGCATGATTTTGTATATGTTAATAATACTCATAAACGATCGCTGAAAAAACAGTTTTAATGTTGTACGCATTTTGAACAATATTATCTTTAGATAACTTCTTAAATTTTGTAACTGCAAACAGGTAATTGCTACATTTATTTTGAGAGAAGTTTCCCACTTAACGCTCTGCAAAAATTATATACTAAGTAACAAAGAATAGTAAACAACTAGTATAAATAATGTATGGTTTCCCACCGCTGTGTTCACACATCGTTGTCGTGGTTGGGCCCAGTAGGATATTTTGGAACATGCGCTAGAGTTTCTGGTTATGGGCAACTCTTTTGTCTCAACTTCAATGGAACGGAACACAAGGCTTAACTTAAGATGTTAGCATACCGTGCTGATGAGTGAATGACAACCTGTGCCTTAAACAGGTGTCTCCAATAGTGCCTCTAAGATACAGGGCGACCTACATAGAGTATCTAACCTCACTGCGGTAATGCGGGGCTCTGCCGCGGTGGACTATTACTTCCCTAGCTCTAAACAGAAAGCGGACAGAACCGCTTTCATAGGGAAAAAGTGACAAAGGTGCGCTGACCGAAATGGATAAATCCGTTTCAAGAGGTGCCACCCAATGTCACAAGCAGACAAAGGTGCGCCGACCGAAAAGGGTGAATCCGTTTCGAAAGATGCCCCTGAAGTCACCGGCGCCTATTTCACGGGAAAGGGCTAATCCATCCCGAACAAACAGGTGCTTAGGAAGGGATCTCTGAATTCAAACAGAAGGCGGACAGAACCGCCTTTATATCGAAAATGTTCCCTGGCTTTAAACAGAAAACGGATAGGACCGTTTTCATAGGGTAAGGCCGGAGATGCGGCCTCAGAAGAAATATCTGGTTCCTGTAACAAGGACCTGGTAGCTACCCACGTCACTAGACCGGGAGAGGAGGGCATGACGGATCTAATCGTCTGCTCGTCATACTCTCCAAGAGACAGGGACACCAGAACACATCAAAACACATATTGTGCTCGTATCCGGTAGCGACAAGAGTAAGAGGAGATGTAAGAACTCTCTCCCAATCTGATATCGGATTCATTAGAAGTCTGATCCTATTGGGTGAAATATAAAAAGGTGTAAGCCACAATAGACCGAGCGGTCGCAGTGGAGGGCGTAAAAAGTCCACTCACTGCAAACCTTCAACCTTCATAAATAATGTTATTTCAATAACATTTTGCAAGAGTATTTATTTTCACTCTAGTAAATAATTATTAAATTTTTAGTCCTCTGTGACTCATCTTGCCGGTTTTTGGACCTGTCAAATCCTTATTTTACGAATTTTTGCTTACATTTGTGGTTAACCATATTCTTCAAGTTGCGAATTTGACAGAGAGCAATTGGTCTTACAAGGAGTTTAGAAGTGTTAAGTATTTGAGTGATGTGGGCCGAGTTTTTTTACATACGAATCGGTTTTTTCTGCAGCGAATTGTCGGATGGTGGCAAAGTATTTCTCCAATTTCTGAGCTCGTGAATTGCAAGTGCTAGTACATCTTACGAAAACCACAGAACTTGTCGCATTTGTTTGGTTTCTCCCTGGGAATCAACCTCTTTTTAAGGTCGGCGTCGACTGCTGCGGAATTTTTAAATTGGTCGTTCTTTTCCAGGTATGTTGTAGGTTCGTGGGCAGTCGTCTGTATCCATTATCACGATGAAATTCCCTTGTTGAATCGATGGAGCGCGGTTAATGTCTTGTTAGATTTGATCATATATGGTCAATTTAAGGTTATTTAAGTTAACTTATTTAAAAATATAAAAAATGAAAATCACACATTATGTATTAGTTAATACTGTTTTTAATATCAATTTTTACAAAGTAAAGGTTGATCAGATAACCTTCAAATAGTTAGTTATAAACTTTTTAAAGTCATAAGAAACTTGCTTGCAATATAAAGAGCACTTGATTCTTAACTTAATAATGGTAGATTAAAATCACATAAGATTACCTTATATTCTGTGTAACTTTTGCGTTGCTCTGTAGCATTCCAGACATGCTATTCCTGTATACATTGATCTCCCTTTCCATGGGTTTAATTTCACTTCTGCAAAATTATTAATATAACTAGGGTTAAATATTGAAAGAAGAAAGAAATTAAGAAAAAATAAATTTTACACCACAAAAATTAATAACATTATATAGGTAAAAATTATGTTGAATAATATATACTACAAAACATGAAATTCCAAACACGCGGTAAATTAGTTTAATAATATTTAGGCCCGGTACTTTCATTAACGAATAAAATTATTATCCAAATAATTTCCATAATAACAATTGTTGTGACAATTGTAACCATGGAAATTATCCGGACAATAAAGTTATCCGTTAATGAAAGTACCAGGCCTTAGTAAAATATGTTTTGTTTTAAATGGTAATCTAGATATTGTTATTCGGGGTAAAATGAAGGAGCTTTGTGCCCGTACTACATACGAATTTGTACCACATTTATATTTACCTGTACTTGTCATATATTTCTTGGGCTTTTGTTTTGTCTTTTTTGATTTCACTTAGTTTAGCCCTTAATTCTTCATACTGAGTCCAAGCAATTTTTCTGTCAATGTGTGCTATTCTTTCTGCAAAGGAAATATAATAATGATATAAAAACTACAAGGATTTCGAATAATCGCTAAACACTACCAAAAACAAAAAATAAAAAGGGAACACACTTAATAAGGATATTTTTTTTTTAATGAAATGCTCTATTTTTTAATATGATTATCCGATTCCTCGTATATCTTTGGATCTAAAATGCAGCCTTTTTCAAAAACAACAAAGGACATATTGAACATTTATATTAATAAAAGACCTGGTTTTCTTAAGATTAATTTATAGTTATTCTAATGTTGTATCTGCCGTGTTATATGTATCAATTTAGCAATAATAAAAAAGTTTACAAAAAAAATATTTGTTACTAATTCTAAAAAAATATAAACAATTGTAAAACTTAATTTTTCTAATAGTCTAAATGACACTACCTCCAAAGGGTGAATAGGTATTCATATCAATCTACTAGGTGTTAATGGCACGGTAGACGAACACTTCTTCGATATAAATGTGAAGAAAATAGACGTTTTTAATTTAACAAATATACCAGGCATCGGGTAATTACATAAAAAATAAAGCATTCAATTAAAAAAAAAAATCAAAACAATCCTTGGAAGTTTACTTAATAATCAATTGTTTATCAATCATTTTATTTTCTGATTTGGGGAAAAAAATTATATAAGATAGTTATTTCAGTTATTTATACAGGTAGAGAGAAAAAAGCGGCTTGTCTATTCCTCGCTGGATAACCCTTTACATACCATTTGATCTTTATCATTTATATAAACATAATCTGGAAAACACTTGAGAGAAACTGAGTACTGTCGGATTAAAAATTAAACAATAAAATGTTTAAAACACTGATGTGAGCAGATATTTTAAGAAGATTATTGTAAAATTTATGACATAGTTCACTTGTCACACCTGCCAGATTTATTTGTTACCGTAGGCAGATTTTTATAAGTTAAAAAAAAAAGGAGTGCGGTAATGACTTATTAAATATTATTAGGGATGCTCGTCAGATTTTATGCTTACTTAAAATTACCTTTTTAAGTATTATTTAAATTATTAAAGATTAAGGCTAAACAGTTAATAAATAAAATTATTATAAAATTGAAAATATTATATTCACATTTGGCTTTTTAAAAAAATTAAATGAAATTTGTATGTTAAGCTTAACAATTATAGAAAGTTTATTAGTTTATAATTTCCCTTAAATAAAACGATTTTCACTTACTTTATTTTTTCTTTCTCTACTTCAAGATAGTATACTTCTTGCTACATCCACTTTACAATAATGCATTATATTTTTTAAAGAAAACCCTATAAAATAAAAATATTAACCAGCTTGGCTAAAGAATTTTCGCCGTCAACAAATCGCAAATTTCTCTTTGAGGAAATGATAAAAAACAACACTTTGGTAATATTTCCTTCCACATATAAATGTTCGCACACGCCCGGTCTGTGTGTGCACATGTGTGAAAGCAGCTTTACCTGTATTTTGACGGCCATAAAATAATTATAAATAAAAAATTTGAAATTTAAAAAACTTTGAAAATCTTTACATTTCTTTTATCTTTTTAATTTTTCAAGTTCTTGAATAAGGACTTTTGCTGCTTGCACCATATTCTAAATGATCAGCGCTCTTAACCTGCTTTCTTAAATGTATTTATTTACCTTTATACTTCATCTTTTTATTAAAGTTTTTTACTCTCCCCTCAAGTCTTGAATTTGCATCTTGCGCTTCTTGTAAATTTTGAGCATACTTATTGGATTGTTCAGTCAAGTTTTTATGTCTTTCTCTGGCAGCAATTAGGGCATTTTGTTTTTCTAAAAGGTCATCTCTACATAAAGCCACCTAGAACAAACTGTGAACTTATAAATTTTCTTAATAAATAATAAAAAGTTTTTTACTCTCTTTAAAACTGCTAGAATTATATAAGGGTTATGACTACATATACATCAA
Organism: Listronotus oregonensis; assembly: GCA_019359885.1. Classification (NCBI taxonomy): domain Eukaryota; kingdom Metazoa; phylum Arthropoda; class Insecta; order Coleoptera; family Curculionidae; genus Listronotus; species Listronotus oregonensis. The sequence continues at coordinate 127,480 of JAHBCN010000833.1, read as the reverse complement.
ATAACCAAATAAAGTTTTTTTTTTAATTTTTATTACAGCTCAATAAGGCTTGTGTCAAGCCTAAGTACTAGGTACCGTAAGTTCCGGGTTTTTAAATGTTTATAGAAGAAAAACTTAACACAAATTAAAGTATGATTGTAATGACATTTTTTGAAAGTTCTTTAAGTACTAAAAAGTTCACGGAAATAAAAGTTGGGGATATAGAAATTATTTTTATTCATTTAATTGTGCAAATTTACCAATATTTTAGCAACCCTGTATCTCTGTCTCTGAGATCGCAGTATTAAGAGTCAAATTTTAAACAAGTCGCACAATTGTACATTTAAAGAAATGTTTTTTAATCATACCTAAACGTTTCATAATCAATAAATTATGTATTCTATTTATAAATTATTTAATATTCTAGCTTTTAAAATATTAAAACGTAAAGTAGAAACAAACCTGCGTTTCTTTTAACAATTCCTTTTTATTCAGTTTGGCAAAATCAGAAACTCGATCTTGAGGTAATAACTGACACAAATTGTCCACCTAAAAATAAATAAAGAAGGAAATTTTAGATCTTTTCAAGGAAATCATTTGTTTCCAAGTGCACAGTTTGGTCATAGTGCCTTCAACACATTTATGTGTATGATTAAACATATCTGCTTTATACTAAGGTAGTTTACATGAAGCCTTTGAACACCAGATTTAAAAAGATAATATTTAAAAGTCCCGATTTAAATTATTTACTAGTGTAAAAATTGTTTATGATACTGAATCTAAACCTGTATATTTATTATAAACAGATAGAATTTTGTAAAATTAGATATAAATGAGCAACAAAGAAAAATGTGAAAGACCATATAAACATAATTACTTAAAAACTATGATCCCAACACATCTAAAAGGTCGCCACCACAGAAGCCCGATTTTTTTTACTAAACATATCGGTTTAAAACAAACAGTTAACTAACGCCGCTAACAGAAAGAATGTGGATATTGAAGGGTGAGGTAAAAATACAATACAAGATAATAAATGGGTCTCGATGCATCAAATTACCTCAGTCAAGACAGAGTTATGAGAGTCATTTCAGCATTTGAACTGGCGTGCCAAGACCTACCGGGGGGTGGGTCTAGGGGTATGGAATACTCCTACGTGAAAGAGGGGATCCGGAGTACTATTAGTAGTTTAATTTTTTTAAAATACAACTAAATTAAGGTCGTCAATAACTTTGGAAATATATTCTTCATCACTCCTTTCAATAGCCAAAAAAGCTCACTTCTTTGGGCCAATTGTGTTTCTGGTGTATGTTTTTAATCGCCGTTAGCACAAAACACATCGAAATCATAAAAAAAAAAAAATGTAAAAAGCCTAGAAAAGTCCCTTTTTAAAGATTTTTGTGAAAAATGTCACCTTTCTCTTGAATAGTTTTGTTTCTGGATTATTTCATTTTGTTCAAACATCTCAGTTCAAACAAAAGAGGTATATTGTGTGGTCTGCGTATTACAGAGTTGCTACTTCCCGACTTCCGTACGTCTACATCGTCCATTCCTGCACTTCATGCACTTAATGTTGTTCATTTTAATATGTAAAGTCTAATACTTCAATATTTCTGTCTATAGGACCCTGCATTAATTACATTGAAAACCAGCATCGGTGAAATTGTTTGACATCGTAGTATGTCCTTATCGATAATATTTTCACAAAAATTTGGGGGCATCTCGGTCATATTGAAACTAATAAAATAAAATGATAAACTCATTATGAAGTCGAAAATGCAATTAAATAATGTAACTTAAACTGTTTAGGTTTTCCTTTTATTGTTATAATCATGTTAGATCTGCTTGTATTGGTACGTTTTCTCTGCTGTATAATTTGGTCCACCCTGTACCAGGTGGCGTAATTCCATTCTACCGCACAGTACAACCATACTTGCGTTATAACACCGGTTGTACTCGCATTGACAATGGACTAGTAAACGTTGCGTTATTTCTGACAAACCCCTGTGCATTTCAACCAACAAGCGGAGTACGCATTACTGCAAATCTGTAACGGCTATTTTCTTTGCACACCTTTACGATATTGGGTGGTAAAGAGAAGCTTAAACAAAAGCATGCCCTACAATTTTATGCATACTCTACATTGTATTTAGGTGTTGCAATCAAATTAATACATAATTGGGGACTTTGCTGCAAGAAGGAGGCAGCTCCATTTTATCTAGTTTTTGGGAAATTGAACAAAAATGTTTATTTTGCTATTATGTTATTAACTAATGGGAAAAAAACTATCGAAAGGTTTGGTTAATATTTATGACTATGATATAACATTAAGTATAACACCTTGTTTAAAGTATAGATATAAATACAGAAAAATTGAGAACAGATGCAACAAATTAATGGATTTTTGCGTTTGGTTTATTTTCCTTAATATTTTTGGATAAATTAGGAGTTCTTTTAGTTTGTCAGGCTACTTTCGATTTCTTCTCCATATTTGTCGGTCGACCTGCTTGAATTCTATTGCTAGTGTTTGGTAAACCTCGGTTCTTACATCTGGTTATAGATGTTGGTTGCATTTACTGCAAAATTTAATGCCTGAGTAGGGGTATGAACATTTTTTAATAATGAGTTTAATTTTATTAAAACAGCAGTGGCCTCTGGTGAACAATTTTCTTTAAAAATATTACCAATTCTGTTGAATTCTTCACAAAGTTCCTCGACAACTTTTTGGTGGAAAGAGGGATCATCCACTAAATTGTGAATAGGAATTGTGACACTTTCTTGGATACGTGATGTCGTGGCAGTTTCTCCAGATGATTTATTAACGCGAATAGGTATTGTGACACTTTCTTGGATACATGATGTCGTGGCAGTTTCTTTAGATGATTTATCAGGGGTTCTCAAGGGACGGTCAGCTTCCATATTTTTGAAAAAATCTGTAGGAGCGTCAGTCCCTACAGCTGTTTTAGCTAACTTCACTCTGTCTTCATAAAATAATGCTGGAGAATTTTTGAAAAGAAATCCACATTGCTGTTCTAAAGCACAAAGATGCTTACAGAATGCTCCACTTTTGCCCTGAGGGCAGTCACAAAATGCAATACTTGTATTAAAAGTATAATGTAATAACTTGTCTGTCGCCGATGCTACATGGTATAAGTTTTCTTCAATTTTTAAAATGTTTTCAATGTGTTTTGCTTTCACACAAAAATTTTTGTAATCTATTTGATGTTTGGTTCGTCGTGAGTTTGCAAATTCTAGTAATCTTCGTTTATAGTAGTTTTCAAATGTGGTACCAATAAAATTGACCAGTGCACAACTATTGAAAGCCTTGCAACGTTCTAAAATGACGTCCTTGAAGATGCGAATAGACGCTTCAGTAGGTAATATACCATTCTAATCTTCTTTCCCATAACTTTGTAAAGTGTTCTTTTACCAAATTATTATTAGCTATTTTCTCACCTGACATTAAATCACAGAAATTGTCTTCAGCTTCTTCCGGTGTATTAGAATACAATACATCTCTGAACATCTGCATAACAATGCGCCTGTTTTCTTTGGGAACATTATGATTACTTTGCCATAGCCCTCTCCATTGGGCTTAACATATATGAAATGTACAAAGTAATAGATTAGAAGTTGGAAATATAGCTTTTAATGCATTTCGCTCTGCTGCGCTATCGTCCGTCATGATAACTTGGGAACAAAACGCCTTTCCGCCTAATTCTAGTGTTTTTTTACCTGCAGAAAACGCCATTGCGTAGTTTGATTCTATTTGAGCGGTGTGTAGTATACAGGCAATAGGTAATGCCCCAATTTTACTGGCTGTAAACATTAATGTGACACATGTATTTGTTTGGTCACATGACCCGCTGGAATCGATAAAAACAATTTCATTGGAAAATTCTTCAGCCACAGTTCGTTGCATAATTGGGGTAACAATAACTATTAAAAGAGGATTTTCTTGTAAAACTACTTTACTACCAGCTTTCTCAAATTCTGAAATTTTTGAATGCAGTACCTGTACAACACTAGTCTCTTCACGACTACCATATTCAGATGTACGCCATTTATCGTACAGATAGTTTACTTGTCTTTGCATTGGATTTATTTGCGTATTGGCTAACATGGAAAAAATGTCGCCTTCCTCGTTTTCAAATATTTAAACCTTAGATGCAGACTAAATAGATTAAAAATATGATATAAATGTCTCTTTGGTACTATTATTCATTCTTAAATAGCTATAAGCTTCTGCAATGTGAACTTTATGAGAATGGCAGAAATTAATGTTTATAATCACATTTTTTCCCTCCTTTAGTAAAGGATCGTTTCTAATTGTGTCCCAATTTATATTTTTAAATTTAAGATCAATAGTTGCACCACATTTCTTGTTTCTGTTTCTAGAATCTACCCTTCGCCGCATAATTACTTTATTCACCTCTGTATGCTGGTATAAATATATTTTTCGAAATATGTATCGTGTGGGATTTGCAAAACGTCTTTTAGTAATCCAGTTGCTATGAGCCAGATCAGAAAATTTTGATACCCAATTGTCAGACTGCTCCTCAGAATTTTCTCCATGTACTAGTTTACATTGCAGAGCTACTGTAAATTGCTCATTAGTTACAACTTTTATCATTTTTATATGCAAGTCTATGCATAATTTCTTTAGAATGTCTGTTATATTTTTTCAGCCATTTGGTGAACTCTAAATGGAAATAAAATAACGAAAACATAACAGGTGAAAAATTAATTTTGTTACGATTTACTTACCAAAGAACTCAAGAAAACATAGTAGAAAAATAATACGATTAACTAGACAACACAAATATATCGGTGGTTTTGCATGTACGAATATACGTTGCTGTGTTAAATATGTAATGAATACACAGCTGACATAAGTAAACAAAACAAACATCTACAAAACACTCCATTCCACAGATTACCCTACTCTTTTCATTCTGCATTCGTCAACTAAGCGTGGCGTGATTTTTGACAACGTCGCCGCGCGCCGAGGTTGGTGTTGTACCACACTGGGATTTGTCTCCGCGTAATGTCTAATTACTTGCTCTATTCTCCTAACTGATACAACTCGCATCTATGGTTGTGCTGTGCGGGACAATGGATTTACGCTACCGGGTGTCCAAATAAGAAAGGACGCCGGCTGTATCTCGAAAACTATTTATCTCACAGCGTTGGAGAAAAATATTTTTAGTGAAAGTGGTCACAAGATGTAGCTGGAAATTATTTTCATGTTTCTAAAACTACGGCGAGATGGCGCGACCGCAACGGTAAATTAAAAAATGTATTTTTCTCCAAAATTATCTAGTATTAGATAGACAATTTTGATAACATCAGCAAAAACTCTGCATCAGTTTGGGTAAGGACTCGTCGTATTTCCAATAATATGGATGAGGTGTGGCTAGTTTGTAGATCACCAACTAGAGGGCGTTGTTTAAAAGAATATCGGTTTTCCAAGATTTTCTCGATAAAGTTAAACACGAAGATATGATTTTAGAAGAGAAAAACATACCTACACTCTGGTGAAACCGCGTTTTAATATCTGCATTCGTTTTTGAGATATTTTAAAGTAACCTGTTTTTTAAATGATAAATAATAATAACAATCAATAAATAAAAACAGTCCTTGTGACAGAAAGAATATTACTGTAAAGTAAAAAAAAATACTGAAAACTATTTTAAAGTTGATATTGTATCCACTAGAGAACAAAAATAAACAAACGACAACATGAAAATGCGGTGATTGGAACATTTATTATATATTAGTAGTAGTAGGCTTGGAAACAAAAACAAGAACGAAAGATTGGAAAACCACATGTCTTATTTAAGTTGACCAAGGGCATTTAAAAGAGCTTTAAATTTTCTTTCAAACGAGTACCCACTTGAACCACTTTCGATAAAAGATTTGGGAGATAGAGCAATTTGTAAGTTGCATTATTTATCATCTTTCCCCACCCTTCTTATTGAAAATACGACAAGAAGTTGTTAACCAAACTAATGCAGAATTAGTTAGAGTTTTGCTGATGTTATCAAAATTGTACCTAGTACAGATAATTTTCGAAAAAAAAATACCGTTGTGGTTGCGCCATCTAGTTTTTCCAGTTTTAGAAACTTGAAAATAATTGCCAGCTATTTCTCTTGACCCCTTTTAACCATAACGCTGTGCTAGTTTCCGAGATACAGGCGGCGTTATTCCTTATTTGGACACCCGGGACTTAGCGGGCCTGCAAATGTCAAAACATAATTCTATCTTATCAAGGTATGTACTTTAATAGAATAACTCAAATTCCCGACTTTTTTATTTTCTTCTAATTTTTTTTTAAGTTGAGTAATATAATGTGATTTTTTATATTTGCCATGGGCGTACCTTTCTTTGCGCAGCCCTAACTCAAAAGTATGATTGGTGAGCCCCCAAATTCTTATGCAAGTATTATCAGTAATTAAAGGACTCTAACATACTACAATCTCAAATGATTTCACCGTTGCCGGTTCTCAATGTAAATTAGTGTCTTCATAATATTGTTACGGTCTTTCTTTAGTTAGTGTTTAGTTAGTAGAAATGTAAAAGGTTAGAACTATTTTATTTAGGTTAATAATTTATTTAAAATAGGTTACCTTAGTTTTTCCCTTTTTTGACGGTCATTGCGGATTATCCTGAGGGCGCTGGAGACATCCATTTTACCCTTTTCTTACATCCTGTAGTAAAAGAAAACGGTAATTGTCTCGAAAGTTGCCTCCTCTCCGATTTTGACAAAATTTGGTATACGGGGGTTTTTTGGGGCAACGTTTCGTTTACGAGATATTCATCATCAAAGTTGAAAATCAAACTAACCTTATTTACACTATTCCTCCTTCTTTTTGCACATAATTCTTGATTTTTACACTTAATTGGCACACAATATTTTACAAACAACTTTTAAAACCTTATTTTCATATTTATTTTACACCTTTTTTTCCATTTAATTGCAAATCTCCACTTTCGCACGCCCCAACGTGGCGGTAACAATGTATACACTAGGCTTTTTGTAAACAAATATGGCTGCTGTCTTTGAACTTAAAAGTTCGCAATTTAATGGAAAAAAGGTGTAAAATAAATAAAAATACAAGGTTTTAAAGGGTGTTTATATAATATTGTGTGCCACTTTAGTGTAAAAATCAAAAATTGTGTACAAAAAGAAGGGGGAATATAGTGAAAGTAAGGTTAGTTTCATATTTAACTATGATGATGAATACCTCAAAAACGAAACGTTGCCAAAAAAATTTTTTGCAGATTCGTAATCAGCGCCCCAAAAAACCCCTGTATACCAAATTTGGTCAAAATCGGAGAGGAGGCAACTTTCGAGACAATTACCAAGAATTCTTCCAGCTAATTCTAGACTTTTCCAGACTTTTCCATTCTTTTCCACTTTACTATAAAAAGCGCGAAGGAAGTCCGCACGGGCCAGTTTAGTTTTGTATTTCGAAGAGAACAGGAACAGAAGTTGACAGATAGTTAAAGGTTAAATATTTGTCATAATTATGTTACGTTGAATTTGTGCTAAACTAAGCATGATTAAGGGAGAATCGATAAAGTTAAAATATTCCCGGTTGTAGACTTGCATTTTCAATTAGGTATTTGTAAATTACTGAGACTTTTACTTCAAAATTGTGGAGTGGCAAAATACTAGGTTAAAATTCAGGGGGTGGCAACTGCCACCTCTTACCACCTTTGAATTACGCTTATAAAGAGAGAGAGAGAGAGAGAGAGAGAGAGAGAGAGAGAGAGATATGTGGTAATAGAACTATGAGCATATATTTATCTTTCTACAACATATTCCTAAATCCAAACAATAGACACTAGATAACTAGACACCGACTAAGGGAAAACTTGAATTAAAGAGTCTATACTATATCTATAGTTTATTGTTTACCTGTATGTTAAATTGTTTAATATAATTATGTACTTCGCCAGCTGAACTTCTATGATTGTTTAACTTCCAGTAGGATCTGTCTTGTGTGTCAAATTCCCTTGTTACTTTAATAAATGCATTTTCCTGCTCACCTTGAAGGTAGATGTTTATGCTTGCTAGATCACAGTCATGTTTAACATATTCAGATATCCTTAAAAATTATTATTATTATTATTAATAATAATATTTATAAAAACATTAGAAGACATACAAGTCTTTATAAAATTACTGATAAAACTGAAAAAAGGTACGAGATATTTATGTATGTAATCATTGTACGTTGCCTTTATTTAAAACTATATCTACTAGAACTACCTGGAATAAAAAAAAAACAATATTAACTTTCATCGCATCGGTCGCGTCTCCTGTATAAATTATGTATTTACTGTGAATTTACGATATACATTTTTTATATTTCTTAGGATTTTTAGGATTTAGGGGTTATTTTTTTGTTTTATTTCGTTAAAATAGTTGTGTTGAAAGTTTATTTTTATTTAGTTTAAAGTAATTTAGAGTTAAGAGTTTTAGAAAGTGGACATTCTGTGAATTCGTGTAACTTAAGAATATTGCTCAATTGATGAATTGGTCAGATATTACAGTCACATAGTCACATATCAACAAAATATAAAAATTCTGGACATTTACTGAGATCTGATCATTAAATTATTATTTAAGTCACCAACCAATTTAAGCTTTGAATTTACAGAAAAAAGCCAAATTTATACAAGAATAGAATATAAGCAATATTGATGCAACTGCAGTGTTTTCAGGTAACAGACTAGATACTTTGATGTTCAACCTAGATCAATTGCAGAGTAGTTTACCAACAGAACCAATACAAGGAGAAAATAATAGCCAGTATAATCTTAATTAACATATATTATACCAACATTAATTGATACATGTAACGAAAACAGTTATTATATTACTATGTTCAAACACAGTGGCGGATTTAAACATTTGCCGCCGGTAGGCTTTTCAAATTTTGCCCTCCCCTACCTACTTGTACAATTAGATACCCTAGTTAAGAACCATTGTAATTACAATTTTTTTACAAAGAAATTGTAACTTCATGATTTGTGCAATATCCTGCTAATTAATCCACCTTTTTCCCCCAATTAGTAAGATTTTGAACTAAGAGATCGATATGTTAAAAAAAAATAGTTTTTGGGCTATTTCTGAGCTAATAAAAGCTTAAACATATATTACTATTATAATATGGCGGGGTAAGGTATGCCTTAATACTACTTCACAATATAGCATATTTGGTGAATGTAATTAAATAATTTTTACTGCTCTTACTTATAGTTAAAATTTCTAGAAACAATCCAGCTGATGAAATTCAATTAATTAGCTTATAAAAGATATCTTTTTGCGCGATTTTCTATCCGCAAACTCATCAATTATATTGTCGTTAGGAATCCTGTTCATTAGTTCTGACTCTATGCATAAAAGTGCTAAGGCGTTCAGCTTTTCTTGGCTTAAGGTAGATCTTGCATAACTTCTTACTTGTTTTAAGCAAAAAAAGCTTCTCTCACCTGAACAATTTATTGCTGGTGTACATAGAGCCTGCATGCTAACTGCTACATCCATTGGTCAAAAATGAAAACATTTTATTGAACCTTTTGTATTACATTTTACCGTTTAATTACATTTTTTTAATGCGTTTAAAATGAAGTGCTCAACTTTTTAAATGTATTTAATGCACGCAAACATGTTAAAAGCGGCCATGTTTTCTATATTGTACATTTTTAGTTAAAAAATTAGTATATATAAAATCGTAAAATTAAAATTGTTAGAGATTTTTACAAATACGAGGAGACTTAACAAGGCCCAATTTGTTAAAGATATTACAATAAATTAATTATATAAATATAAATTATAAACTAATCATTTTACTAACTTCTCACTTTGTTTGCTCCTTCAGCCCAAGAGTGCCCAGGGTATAAAACTTGCTACCTGCAGAAAATGTTCCTTTTTCTCCAAATCTCTTAAAATGTAAGTCACACTTGAGACACCCGCGGTACGTTATTACTTAGGCCTCAGCCTTTGGAACTATTCCAAGATAAAAAAATCTAATTCGAATACGAGTCCATCTGTGAGAACGAGAAATGTGTTAACCCTAAAAGTATTACTCGCAAAAAAAAAATGTATTTAAGTGGTAAAACATATTACATGTTAAATTGTTTGTGTAGTAATAATAATATAATTTCCCTAAGACAAAAAAAAATTTGGTTCCAAATTTGCCGCCCCCAAAATCTGCCGTCCTAAGCTCCAGCCTATTCAGCCTGCTGGTAAATCCGCCACTGTTCAAACATAGACTTTGTATTCCTAGTAGAAAACAAAATGACAACTTCTACCTTTATAGTTTATAAACATTGGAATATTATTAAATAAAGAGGAAAACAAATAAAGATTCATTCCGGAGGTGTATGGTACAGACAGCGCCCCATCTTAGTGTAAGGACGAAAAACCAGCAAGACTAAATCATTTGTTTAACGAATGTGTACATTTTGAACTACCTTAAAAAAAACTTTACATATTCTTAATTTACATAAATACCGAGTTTAAAATCGAAGAAACAATTTTTATTAAAGAGTATTTTGTATATTGTATTGTATTAAGAGTAACTAATACTTGAACAAAAGGAAAAATAGACAACTTAGACATTTTATTATAAATGCTAACTTTGTAACAAAAATATAACATTTTTTTTATGCATAACAACAAAGGTCTTGAGGAGTGTTTCAAAGAAATCAAAATAATTTTGGATTTGGCTCTGACCAGCAAGGAATTAAACTTGACCTTAATTATATGAAGGCAGCACAACAATACCCAGCCAAGAAAATAATGACCATTTTAGAAAAAAAAATTCCAAGCTTTGACAACAATCACTATGAAAACACATCTGGGTGACATCAAAGATTTTTTTAAAAAGAAGATTAAAGTCTCCCTGGATGGAGTATTTGATCCAAATAAGTACTACAAAATTGTACACTCACAAATGAATTGGCCATCTGGCTTAGATAGTGTAGCCTGTAACATTTAGAAGCAGTTTGTTGTTACAATTCACAAATAAATAATGAGAATTATGAAATACTATCAACAAGAAAACCTTTTCCTTCACCTATGGTAAAAAGGCATCAACAATTCTATACCTATAATTTAAATTAATATAAAATTAACCATGGCTGAAGTTCCTATTACAAATTTATTTTTACCATATATTCCTGGCCTATCAAAAAAAATTCAACAAAAGGTAAAAAAAAATATTTTTATACTATCTTTACAACACAAAACATTATTAGATCTCAAGTAACAAAAACAAAAGCATACAATATAAGAAAACACAAAAAATGTTATTTATATGATCCCGTGTAAATGTAATAAACTTTATATAGGTGAAACTTCCAGATCATTAGCCAAACATATAAAACAACATCAAACATACTTTAAAAAAATAAAATTCCATAAATTCAAAATCTGGCAACACTCATTTTTAAACAACCACATCATAAACTGGAATGTTTATAATATTTTAGCACAAAAAACTTGTTAAAAAAAACACAAAATAAAAGAAAGTGCATATGTATAATAAAGATAAATATATATAGCATCAAAATCTGTTAATTTAAATAATACATGGTTACCTATGCTTGATGTTAAAGTAATTTCAGGAAATTTACCCTTTCCTTGTCTTTTTGAATAAAAATATATTGTAATAATAGTGGTCAAGCAGTGTAGTGGCAGCGTACCAGCCTCTCAACGTGGAGACCCCGGTTCGATTCCTGCATTGTCCATTGTACATTTCATAGCTCCTCACCTAACAGAAGGCAATGGCTAACCACTGTGTAGTATTTCTGCCTAGTAAACACTCTCACATTGTGCTTCGAAAAGCATGTTATGCTTTCTGGTCATGCATATCTGTGTAAAAGCAGTTGGTACACAACACAAAATTTTTGGAATCCCCTAAGTTTAATAGATAAAGTATTTGAAATTTTAGGTTTTCTTCTTTCTTTTTTTTTTCAGGCAATCTACAAGTTCATAGAGGTCAATGGGGCTGAACCTCGGGCTAAGCACACTCGGTCTCTATACCCCAGGACCAGGACCCATTGTATAAAAGCTTTCCTAACCAGTAAAATCAACAAAAACTTACTATATACTTCATGCCTAGAGAGTGGAAAATCTGAAGCGAAATTTTATGTTTAATAGGGACATTATAAATACTTACTTTGTGCCACGTCCAATCGTCTTAGGATTTCCTCCAAGTCCTAAAATAATCGCCGCAACCATAGTTGACTTCCCAGTTCCATTAGGGCCAATAATCATGTTTAGATTAGGTCCAGGATACATTTCTACATGATTATAGGTTACAAAATTCTGAACTTGAATTTTTCTTATAGATCCAGGCTTAAACATAATTGTTAAAATAATAATTATAAATGTTCCCTTGAAATTGAATTGGGTTGTTAATCATCAGCGAACATAATTGGTAATCATTAGCAAATAATATTATCAACAATAACGAACACTTAATTCTTGATAATAAAAAAAAAATACAAATCGCAATAACAAAATTTGATACTGCTCTGTATTTGGCGTTGCTGCAAGGCACTTGCCAGAGACAAAATTTGTGTTTTGTTTTCGAGGGAGAAAAGTAATTTTGAGGTTACAGTTAGAACTATAAAAGACGATTTCGCCACGTTTTGGTAGGTACTTTTGGTTGGTCAGAAATGTACCAACCGATTTCGGGACGAAAAACGATGACGTCACAAGAACTTTGGTATTTATTTTGATCTGTCAAATCACATACCAAGGTTGAAGCCATGATACTATTACTAGAAGATAAAACCACTTGGCGATTTAATTTCGTACGACGTTGCGCATGACGTCACTCGATGCCAACAATTCTGCTTGTCGGTTGGGAAAGCAGTGTTTTAAACCTTTTTTAACGTTTATTGTATTTTGGCATTACTTATGACGTTTAAAAAATAAATAAATCATGCGATTAATTCATCTAACATCTAAACAGAAATCGGAATGCCATATTAAAACTCGCCGTTTCTGGGGAAATTGTCATCGAGTGACGTCAGGCGTGCGAGAGAGATAGGCTTATCTCATGCGCGTGGGTTTATCTTCTCGAGTAATAGTATCATGGGTTGAAGCACGGTTAGTTGATTTTGGTAGCTTGCTATCTTTGTTTAACTTGGAAGCTGATTGGCTAGCTATTTTGGTTATTTGTTTATTTAATTTTTGTTATCAATTTGTTGAAATGAGTGCCGATAAAAGTTATAAAAACAGTGTGACGTTCCTAATTAATAATCATACATTGACGTTCTTTGAGAACGATGAAATCTGCTCATTGTTATTAAAACGTTAGTAAAGATTAAAAATTAAAGGAATTTTGTATACACACTTCTTCCAGCCGCTGTAGCTATCAGCTGACGAATGACAAACCAGACAAATTCGGCTTAAATTGGTAAGGTACGTCATTCTCATGACGTCAGAAGATACCGAATGGTTAACCAGTTATGTACCAACCAAAACGTGGCGAAATCTTCTTAAATTTTAAATATTACAGGCGTGAACTATTTTAAACCTCGCTGGCGCTTGCTTGCTTCTATGGATTGTAGAGGTAAGGATCACCATCTCTTATGGCTGTTCGGCACAAAAAGTCAAAGTTTATTTATTAATAAACTCTGAAAAAAGTGGCCCCGGAAAAGCACTAAATAAAAGACGCTGGTGTAGCGAAGTAAACCAATGAGAACCAATGACCTTGACCACAATATATAAAGTAAAGTTTAAAACAACGAAGTTATTGGTGTAAAAACGGTTTTTGGGAACACCAGCGTTATCTTAATTTAGTACGATTTATGGGTCATTTATGTCAACGACTATATACTAAAGGACTGCTCAGTTCCATTTAACGTACGTTGGAAAATTTTGCGGTGGTTGGGAGCGGCCGTGACGTCACCACCGATGCTGAATAGTTTTTTTACATTCATTTGGCCATTTGATCGTGTATGATTTGAAGGGTTTTCTGGTTTCTGTTGTAATTTTGTTGAACAATTGGCGTTTATTAAAGTACTTTTAGTGTAGTTTGGTTAGTTGTAGTTAGTTGGACTAGAGAAGACAAATAAACATTCGATTCGTTTTGTTAATTGTGTGTAATAATTTAATTTAGGACAAAAAAGGTAAATGACCACGATTCTTTGAGCAAATAGGCTTCTTGTTTAATCGTCTGTAAGGACAGGTGATGTATTCTCGTATATTTTTTTAAGTTTTAAATTTATGTTTATATAACCGTGAAGAATAATTAAATGTGGCAATTATTTACTCTAATTAAAAATATCTATACTTTTCTTATGCTTATTGTGAATTATTGTTTCTAAATAAATTTGTGTGTTAATCTTTTATGTCTATATACTCGTTTTTTAAGTATTCCAAATTAATTTTATAAAATGCTTTAGGGCAGTTGGAATAATAAATCTATGTGTATAATGTAATTTTTCCGCTTTAAATTTAATTTATTACAAATATAAAGTTAATTATCCGTCCCTTGAATGAAAAGACTAATTTTTTAAATGTATACGATCCGAATTTTGCTTTCTTTTATTTTGCATTAAAAAAAGATCTAAATTTGCACAAAATGCATATAACGCATAGACGCGCTTTCTGCCAGCACCGGTGGTGACGTCACAGTGAGTTTGACCTTGGCAGACAAATTCGGCAAACTGAGCAGTCCTTTAGTATATAATCCTTAGACAAGGTTTCCTCGTCTAAGATATAATCGTTGCAATTTTGTAACACAGGGAGGGTGATCATTACCTCTACAATCCATACTTCCTTGCTTGTATGGAAGGTAGAGAGATCAGGAGCACCATCTTTTATGGCTGTTTGGCTCCAAGGGTGGTAAACTTAACAAGGAGTGCTCGATCCCATTTAAGCCCATATACGCCGATTTAAATGTCAATTCGATATTTGTGACGTAGTCCTTTTGCCCTATTGTTTTCTTTACAAGTAGTATAAAGTCTTAATTTTATCAAGTAGTATACAATACGGATCTAATAGTAGGTGTACATCCAAATTAGTTTTTAAAAGTTAAATATTTAACAAAAATTAATAAAATAAATCTACCTTCTGGGCAATACGGTGATGTCACAAACATAACCTTATTTGCGGACAAATAGTAAAAATCGAGCACTCCTTGTTAAGTTTACCACCCTTGGTTTGGCTCAAAAAGTGGCCCAGAATTAAGGGTGGTAAACTTAACAAGAAGTGCTCGATTTTTAATATTTGTCCGCAGATAAAGGTTATGTTTTGACCAGAAAATTGATTTATTTTATTAGTTTTTGTTACATATTTAACTTTTAAAAACTAATTTGGATTTACACCTACTATTAGATCTGTATTCCAGTCCAGATCTTAGTGTTATGGAAATCATAACATTATCTAACACTTTTAAAGAAACGTTGCAAGCCCGGTACGGACCTGGTATCAACTATTTAGAGTGTACGAGAAGACTTGTTTTAAGATCACAAAATTTAAAGAAGATGCCCACATTGAATTTCTATGAGAAGCCAGAGATGACAACATTATTCCAGTTGGTTTTTGCCCGAAGTCACCAATACCAGGAGAAAAAGCTAAACGTATCCTTGAAAAAGCTAGCAAATCACTGCTCCGATCCCAGATTAACTACCACAAATGGAAGAAATCACAGCTGCTGCTAGAAGTTACCCAGCGATATGAAGAAATAAAAGAATACGTACAGGAAGAGGACTATAGCCCCATTTTCAAAAATATAAAGAACATGCGAGAAGGCCAAAAACGATTTACGACAAAAACACCAGAACAAATTGAACAGACTTTACAGTAACCGACCAACAACTCGGACTGTCGACAAAAAGACTTTAATTAACATGTCCTCCCGAACCCTCCCGGAAACAAAAGAACAGCTTTTAGGACGAGGATTAAACTTTGCCACTGCTCCACAACATACACCTACTCTAGATATAATTAGTTCTTTAGAAACAACTCGGCTCCAGGGACCAGATGCGGAAGAACTTCGATGGAAAGTAAGAACCGTTTTAGGAACAAAACAAAGCAACCCCACCAATATCACCCAAAACAAATTAGTAACTCTTAAAAAACTTAAAAATGATACGTCCATCAAAATTCTTCCAACAGACAAAGGGAATGCAACTGTAGTCATGGATACATTCACCTATGATGGAAAAATAGACGAAGTCCTTCGAAAAGGCAAATACAGATCTCTTGATCAAGATCCTACACCCTGAATAGAGAACAAAATTTACAGGACTCCAAGAAAATACAAAAACTTTCTGACGGACGAAACCAGATCAACTTTAACACCTCATAATAGTAAACCTCCACATCTATATGGACTACCGAAATTACACAAGGACAATATACCTTTAAGGCCAATCACCAGCTCTAGAAATGCACCCACGACTGCACGGGCAAAATACCTTTTAGAACTAATTAAACCATTAGTCGATAAGTCAAAATCTTTTGTTAAAAATTCCAGTTATTTTGTTGAAATTCTCAAAAATGTAGTAATAGGACCAAACAATACTTTCGTAAGCTTTTATGTCGAAAATCTGTATACAAATGTGTCAGTAAAAGAATCGTTAAGCATCATTCGTCCAAGCTTAACAAAGACGATACCTTAGTAGAACGCACTACCCTGCCGCTGGATGGAGTGATGGAGTTGTTGGAGCTGTGCCTCCGTAGTTCTTACTTTTAAGTGAAAGATAAGTACTATGCGCAGGACAATGGAGTTGCCATGGGTTCATCGCTCTCTCCAGTGGTAGCAAATATTTATATGGAATGGTTTAAGGAACACGCAATTAAAACTGCACTAATCAAACCAAAAGTCTGGCTACGATATGTTGACGATACTTTTATTGTATGGACAGGTAATGACGAAGAACTTGAAGGTTTCTTAAAACAGCTAAATTGTCTTTGACCCTGTATCAAATTCACAATGGAGCAGGAACAAAATTCGGCTCTACCTTTTCTCGACGTTTTAGTCAAACGAAATAATGGACATATACAAACCTCGGTATACAGAAAACCTACCCACACTGGACAATATTTATATCAGAATTTCAATCACTCTAACGAAAGGAAGAGAGGAGTCATACTCTGGGAAGTAGTCTTACTAAGACGAGAACGGACAACAATATTTAAAAAAATGATTGCATTTACCAAATATCCTGTGAATGTGGTGAAGTATACATCGGGCAAACAAAAAACCTCTAGAAATTAAAGTTAAAGAACAGAAAAAACATACGGAACGAGGTGAAACGTCGAAATTAGGGATCGGCAAACACGCATGGTCAAAATAACACCGCATACAATGGACGGAAGCAAAAATTATTCATAAAGAAACTCACTGGAAAAAAAGAAAATTTAAAGAAGCTGTAATAATTGCAAACAACCAAAATGTATTTAGCAAACCTAGTGTCGACATTCCGAATATCTGGCTGCCGTTGCTAAACCGTGAAAAGTCGGTCAAGTTTCGATAAACAACGGATAGTATATAAGGTCGTAGCTTTTAAGCATAGTTTTTTGTTAACACTTGAAAACGGTTGGAGATACCTCTCTAACCGAAACGTTGTGTATCAATAAACAAATAATTACAATGGAAGTACAAGATCTAAAGTGTTATTGAATAGACAAATCTATTACGTTACAAAAATATAGAATTGACATTTAAATTTGTCTGCTTGTCTAAAAATGTCTGCCTTTAAACTGCAGAAAATTGAACGAAATATAAGCAAAGAGAAGAAATAACAAAAATCCTTTTGTTAAAGGGTTTAGAAATCCCTACGCCGAAAACAGTCTGGCGGTACTCTTAGAAAACAGATAAATTCCCCTTTGTTCTACGGGAGCAATAATCCGGTTTCCCTGTAGGTTCTGGTTAGTGCAGCTCTAAAAACACGTAATTCACTAAACGAAGGCCAAAACAAAAGTATAAAAAAACTTTATTCAAGTTATGGAGGGTAGCTAAGGAAAATCATCTGAATTTATTACAGTGTCCGTTGAAAGAAAGCCAATTATGGTGGCGCCATACTAGCAGGTGAAAAGGTTTTAAAAACAAAATCTGAAAAGTTCCATCAATCCCGTATCTGGAAAAAATATTCAAGGTCAAAAGTCACAAAACGGGATTACATCAAATGTCTCTTCGTCAATATCATTAGAATTCTATGCTGTAGCTGTTGGTGATCCAACATGGGACGGACGACTGGCCGTGACATCTAGTGCACGCTAGAGAACAAAGCAATCCAACTTTATTGCAGTCACATTTAGCACGACATCCCTTTTTACGGTTGCAAAAAATTGTGTTGAGGAGTTTCTCCGGCGCAGGTGGGAGTAAAGTCTAGACTGGTCCAATGTATTGTCGATCAACTTTCAACTCCAGTCTTTTGGGTCTAGTTGATAACCAAGCCACACTTGAACTTGATAATATACTCGAAAGAGATTGATGGGCAGAAGCAGAGGTTGGAGGAAGAAGCTAATTGCATTTGTTTTTTATTAAAAATATTTGAAACACAACATGCGTATTGTTCTTATCTAAGCAGGTAGTTTTTTAGGAGCTCCGTACATAGAAAGAAGAAAGCGAATTCCGTTAATCATAACTTCTTGAGAAGGTAAGTTACTGTTTTTAAAAACTTCAGCACATGGATTTGCACACAGATTTTACATATAATGGTGCTCCAAATATTCCTATTAATTTTTAGCCCTATGCGAATTTTTTAGCTTCAGTACTCTTTTTAGGTTCAATTTGACCGAACTGGAAGTTCATTGGTTCATACGTTACCCTCACGCTACACCTGCGCCTCTTTAGTTTTTAAGCCAGTCGACAATTAAAATTGGTCCTCCTTAACTTTTTACGTGCTTTCTACCCTCTATAATGCAAGCTTACATTAGGTCTATTCCTTTGCTGGAAAAAGTGTACACTTCTTACATGTTTACATTTCTTTTTGAAAATAAACACTGCAAAATACACCACATTTTTATGTTCCTTTGCAAGATTGAAGTACAATGGTGTGAATTAAATTACACCTTGTCGATAGGAGGTGTAAAAAGTGTAATTTGCTGTGATCTACATATTTTTTGACACTTAAACAGAAATTATAAATGTGAGGTTAAAATTTATGATTATAAAAATTTTCGGTCATTGTCGGTGCTTTGCAGTAGTCTTGGTATATACTAGAAATTGGTTTGATTTTATTATTTTTTATTATATGTAAAGAAAAAACGAAAATAGCAAATATATGAAAAAGAGAGCTTAGTTTGACAACAAAATTTACACTTTTTCGTTCCTTAGATCTTACTATACCATTCGCGCACTAGAAATCAGTCGTCGAAATCAGAAAATTAGTGCAGTGTATTTTACAATACACCCAAAACCCAAGGAATAGACCTATTAGGTCTGTTTGTTATCCAGAAATAGAGTACACTGTTATACACTTTTTGTCAATAAGTAGCTTTAAGCCGGATTCTCATGCGTCCGATTACCGACGATCCGATCATCCGAAAGTATTTTGATTGGTCAAAACATTTTGGCGCCATTTTTCATCCGAATATTTTAACATTTATCCGACGTCGGATGAGTTAAATTAATTTTAATTTTATACGATGTCGGGCGTTTCTTTCTGGCCTTCTAACCTTACTTTATTTATTTTGTTGGGGTAATTTTAATTTATATTAAATATTAAAATAAACAGCTATAATTTAAAATCTTTAAAAAATTTTAACCTTAACCTGAATTTACCTCATACTCAACAACCACTTTCTCTTATCCCATTAAATAATATTTTAGTTTCGTTAGGCTATTATTATCTCTTTTTTTTTCATTGCAGTTTCACAGGTTGACCTTTAAAATGTTCTTATTTTCTTTTCTTTTGACTGGATATCAAATCCGAAATTCAAATCAATGAGACAGCAAGTTTTCCGACAAAAAATTTTAAAAAATTTCGTACGTCGGATGGCCGGAAATCGGACGCATGAGACTCCGGCTTTATTCCTTGGCTTGTGGGTGTAATGTAAAATTAACTGCACTAATAATTAGCTGATTTCTAGTGCGCGAATGGTATAGTAAGATCTTGGGAACGTAAAAGTATAAATTTGGTTGTCAAACTAACCTTTCTCTTTTTTTTTGCTATTTTCAAATTAAAAGAGAAAAAACCTATTGGTAATACCTGTAATAAAATCAAACCAATTTCTTTTATCTAGACTACCAAGCAAAGCACCGACAATGACCGAAAATTTTCATATTTATAAAATTTAACCTCACGACATTTATAATTTTTAGCTGTTCAAATGCCAAAAATCAGTTTCCTTTCGTCTTTGGTGGTGACAACATGTGTTCACGGAATGCTACATGCATTCTCGAGGAAATCGTGCGCGGAGGGCGTAGTGGCCGTGTTTTGAAGCCCCAAGGAAGATAGGAAAACTCATGACCGTCGGAAGTATCGTGTTTTTGTCTCGGGAAGTAGAGAATTATTCCTAGAAGTCATTACATTTCGGCACGGGTAAACGCGGTCGGGAGGTGACATGGCTGCCGCAAGTAACGTCTTTTTGACAGAAAAGGTTATGTCTTCATTACTTGTGCGCAAATCGCGAGAAAACACCGACGTGTCTTTGACAGCTTAAATAAAATCTGGATAATTATAAACTTTCTTATTTGAAGTAGTCGGGAGCTTCGATACGGTTTCGACCGGACTATGTCGGAGTTCCTAAGGAATATGTTTAGCCCCTCTCTTAACCCGATTTAACGGGAGCGTAACCAATGTGGAAGGGTTGCTCCACCTCTTGCTAAGCTTTGGAGGGGTGAGGGCGAGCTGGCAGCTGCCTTGCAGCAGCGCCATAAACAGGCAGTATCCAGTATCCAAATGCCAAAAATATGTAGATCACGGCATCTGTGGTTTTGATTCCATTCTGCCTAGCTCCGTGCACCCGACTGAAGCTAAGAATTTGTCTCCTGCTAACTACCTTGTGTTTTTGTTTCAGGGTAAGTTGAGCATATATAATTTATTGTAGCTTTGCTTACATTGTTGATCTTGCTAGAACTATATTTGGTTTTTTCGATTATTTTCAATTTTTTTTTCTTTTTTATTATTTTTCATTTTTGCATAGCTCTGTTAGGGTTCTAACATGGATGGCACAGGGGGGGGAGACCCCCCCCGAAATCCTAAGCATACTAATAATACCGAAGTTTTACCAAATAATATTAAACCAATAAATAATACCCCAATAAATAACACTTTACCTCCTAAAAATAACGTCATAACAAAACAAACCGAGATAAGAGAGCCGGTTTTTTATTCTCCCACAGATACGGGTCCGTTTTTTGTATACTTGGAATCCACTGAAAAAGTTGGATATGATATCGGTAAATTTAACAATATCAAAATAGCCAGGGATATTTTTAATTTAAATCTGTTAGACGTTAAAAAAATTTCAAACAAGGGCATGAATAGAATTTCAATTGAATTTTTGACATACAAGGCTGCCAATGCTTTAGTTAACAATAAATCATTGCTTGAATTGGGTTACAAAATTTTTATCCCTTTTAATTTTGTCACATCAAAGGGTGGGCGAATAGATCACGATATATCAGAGGAGGAATTATTAAAGAACTGCGCGACGGATTGCGATGTTGAAATAATAGGCGTCAGAAGATTAAATCGAAAAGTAATCATAGATAAAATCACTACCTATGCCCCTACGGGAACTGTACTTTTTACTTTTAGAGGTGTAAAATTGCCTAGAGCAGTACGTTTTTTCAACTTAGAGTGCAAAATAGAAATCTATATACCTCCTGTCACTCAATGCTTCAAGTGCTTACGATATGGGCATACAAAAAATTTATGTAAGGGTAAGGAACGTTGTTTTAATTGTGCAGATCATAAGCATCTTGAAGACAATGTTGAATTTGATTGTGCCACATGCTGCTATTTTTGCAAACAAGACCACAGGTCGACATCAAAATTATGCCCAGAATATAACAGACAAAAAAATATCAAAGAATTAATGGCTTTTGAAAATCTTACATTCATGGAAGCTAATGCAGCATGCAAGAAAAAATATATTCCAAAAGATGATTTTGTTTATAACCCGAGTAATTTCCCTAACCTAAAATCAAAAAAAAATATCAATTTTTCTCAAAGATCTTCTGACGATATCATAGAAACATCGCAAAGACGCCTACAAGCATTTAAAAATACTTCGGTTAAAAGATCCTTTCAACAAGCCGTAACTACTAACCCTGCCAAAAAAAGAGTGATTCTCCAAGGATACGATAAAAAATTACATAATGAAAACTTAATTTACCCGAACTCTCGGTTGGAAAGGTCTAGCAAATTTGAAAACAATAGTCAATTTTTGAATAAATAACAAAGTCAATATTCAACGCCTAGTACTAGTGCCAGTGCAAATTTTAATAACATATCTAACCCTAACAACATTAATGTGGAAACGGTCGTCAACTTTTTATTAAACACTACGGAAGAACATCGCAGCCTCTGTAGAGGTGTTCTAATGTCCCGTCAGGGTCTGGGAACCGAAATGGACCTGGACCTTGACTCGGATTCGGGTTAACCCTTAATTTCTTACTGCTTATCATTACTGTTTTTTTTTCTTTTTTTGATTTGGTGCTTTTATTAAAACTTCCCGATATAAATTGCTTTTAATTAATCTTATTTAAAATCTCAGATAAGTATGCCTACTCTCACTAATAATAAATTGAATCTTAAAATCATTCAGTGGAACATAAGAAGTATAAGGTCCAATCGGGAAAACCTTGTGAACCTTGTGGTAAAAGAAAAGTCCGACATTATTCTCCTTAATGAAACATGGCTTAAAGATAATCAAAATTTTTTCCTCAACACCTTTAATGTTATAAGGCAGGATAAAACAGATGGGCGAGGTGGTGGAGTAGCCACATGCATTACGAAAAATATTTGTTTTAACAAGGTAAAGTCATTTAATTCAAATACTGTACAATATTTAATAATTAAAATTGGAATCCTTACACTAATCAACATTTACGCTAGTCCTAACGCCATAACGGATAAAACATTACTGGAAGAAATGATAAGGGGTCTGGATAACCAAGATATTGTTATAATGGGAGACTTAAATGGGCATCACCCCATCTGGGATGAAAGCCCCAGAAATACCTCTGGGAAAATTATAGCCGACTTTGTACAAGATAGAGAATTGGTAATTATGAACGATGGATCACATACATTGTTTCAGGGACCAGGCCACAAATCCAGTGCGGTGGATTTGGCCTTGGTGAGTGAAAGGCTGTCCTCAAGATCAACATGGTTCACCATAGAAGATTGTGGAAATAGTGACCACCTTCCCACTTGCCTTGATATCAGTATTGGGGGTGACAACCACTTTAAGAGGGTCTTTTCAAATTCATACAACTTGAGAAACTTCCATCGCGCCGATTGGGAGGCCTACTATGACAAGGTACTAATTCAAATGTCTAATGATTCTCCATCATATGGATATGATAATCTCATACAAATCATGTGCTCGGCGGCTGATGAAGCTATGCCAAGCAGAATCTGTGGTGTAACTCGGAAAATTGGTAACCCCTGGTGGGACGAGGAATGTTCTGAATGGGTAAGATTAAGGAAACAGGCACTTTTCGAATTTAACAACAACCCCAACATCGAAAACTATATCAAAGCTAAAAAAGCTATAGCAACAACAAGGAAAATCTTAGAAAAAAGAAGAGTGAAAAATTTAAAAATTTTTGTGGTACTTATCTTAGAAAAAAGAAGAGTGAAAAATTTAAAAATTTTTGTGGTACTTTAAATCGTAACTCCAACATTACATATGTATGGAACAAAATTAAAAAATTCTCAAACATTAACTCTGGTTCAAAATATAATTACACACTTGATGATAAAATTAGACAAGCCATACTTAATAATATGTCTGTTATTGACATAGATCCTAACTTCCAAATGATCACTCGGGACGATAATACCAACATCAAACTTTTTACCATACACGAACTGGAAGCAGCCTTGAAAGATAAAAAAATGTCAGCAGCAGGTATGGATGATATTTCATATCTCATGCTTAAAAATCTACCTTTCAGAGCCAAACAGCTATTGTTAAATTCCTATAATGACTTTCTTTTGGGTAATACTATACCAAGTGACTGGAAAAAATTCATCATTATAAATATTTTAAAACCCAACAAAGACCCACATCTGCCTAAGAGCTATAGGCCAATTGTCCTGTCCTCGTGCGGTGGAAAGACTTTGGAGATTATGATCAAGAATCGCTTGGATTGGTATTTAGAACACAATAATTTGTTTAACGATCACTTGCATGGTTTTCGCAAGGGTCATGGGATATATGATAATGTTGCATATCTTTCTTCTTTCATCTTCAACGCTTTCCTCGCATCGGAGACTGTAATTGCCGTCTTTCTAGACATAAAATCAGCATATGATAATGTAAATATTTATAAGCTTTATGATAAGTTACACAAACACAAAATTCCTGTGGAAATAAACAATCTCATCCACCAGTTTCTAAGACTACGTCTGTTATATAATAGAGGGAATGACGGAGCTGTTCTAGGCCCGGTTCTTAATACAAGGGGTCTCCTCCAAGGGTCACCCTTGAGTACCATACTTTTTAATATATATATAATGGATATTTTTAATATAGATTTTGGGAATGTAACACACATGTGATTTGGTGATCTTTGTCCGAGGGGCAAACATGAAGGCTATGACCACCCAGATAAATTAATCTTTGAATAAAATTGTGCAGTCTCTAAACGAGATTGAATTATCTCTGGCACCAGAAAAATGCGAAGCAATCTGGTTTACTAGAGGCAGAAGATATAATAACCCTCCTCCTATTCTAATCAATAACCAAACCATTGAATTCAAACAACAGGTTAAATACCTTGCAATTGTTTTTCAAAACCATCTTAAATGGGATAAACATATCGACTACATTACCAATAAGGCCGAAAAGGCCCTAAATGTTTTAAAGGCTATTTGTAGAGTCTGGTGGGGAGCAGATCAGTGCACGATGCTCATGATTTTTCAAGCCTTAGTTAGATCACATTTAGACTTTGGATCCATACTAATAAACCCAGTTTCCCAAAGTGGACTAAATCAACTTAATGTTCTTTTTTACCAGGGGCTCAGAATATCGCTTGGATGTATGAGATCTACACCAAGAGCAGCTCTACTGGCTGAGGCATCGACTGTCGATCTAGAACAAAGAAGAAAACTGCTGGGCACAAAGTTTTTAGCCAAACTCACGACCATAGAAAATCACCCACTCCTTGAACTGCTTTTCAAAGGTCATAAACACCTAAATGATAGTCCAGGACTACGTAGAAACTCCCAGACCCCTTATTTGATAATGGCATTACAATATTACCTACCGCATTTGCGAGAAATTTATAAAGGCACTAATTTTCCCTGTTATGAAGTAGGTGAGGAAATCCTACATACCCCTCTTAAAATTATAAACCTTGGTATACAGAAAGACGATCTACTAATCAAAGAAAAATTCTTATTATCTACCGAAAAATTTAGACAAAATTATACCTTCGTTTTCACAGATGCGTCAAAAGCTCAAAATACAACTGGATATGAAATAACCATTCCTCAATTAAACTACAATTTTTCCTCAAAACTACCAGATTTTTTGTCAATCTGTAAGTCTGAGATTATCGCCATTCACGAAGCCACAAGGGTCATTATTAAAAAGTCCATCAAGAATGCAATCATTTTCTCTGATTCAAAAAGCGCAATTCAGAAGATTAGTGGTAACCTCCACTCGGCTACAGCTGATTTTTGGACCTTAAGAACGAAACGACTTATTTTATTGGCTAACGGGAATGGTTTTAATGTTAGGCTTGCCTGGATCCCGGGACATTCTGAAATACGTGGTAACGATAAAGCTGACAAACTTGCCAACATAGGTAGAATTTTAAGAATCCCCAAATCAATGCCTTTTGATGCTATTGAGGTTTATAATCTTATAAAAGCAAAATTATCATACCAATTTACCAATAATTGGAAAAACATAATTAGAGTAAAAAAGTATAAATATCAACAAGTACAATCTGTATTCCCAACCAAAAAGTGGTTCACAAAGGTACCCAATATGGATCGAAGACACATAACAACAATAATACGAATGAGAACCGGACACTGCTTATCCAAAGAGCACCTATTTAAATTAAATATTACAGATGATCCCCTTTGCGATTGTGGACAGGTGGAAACAATTAACCCCATTTTTTTCGAATGCCCCATTAATGTTATTCCAGGTTGGAACCCATACGAAGAGTTTTTAAAATTGAAATTTTCAGCCCCCATATCAATATCGTCAATACTCGAAAAACCAAATGAAAACACAATAAGAATCATCATGCACTTCATTAATCATAATAGAATAAAACTATAATGCTCAACTTTCTAATCCTTTCCCTTCAGATCGCATATTGCCTCCCGCTTGTCTGTCTTTCGTTTTTTACGTTACCAACATGCCTGTGTATAATTTAAACTAACCACGATCAGTTTTATTGTATTTGCATGGATATTAACGCTTGAAGCTTTCTGCCTGCTTTCAGTATTACTTATGGATAGACTCACAGTATTATAATTGCCCATAGACAAGGACACCTGCTTGGGGGTCCTGGAATGGTACTGCCAGACCAGACAACACCAGGATCGCCACCACATAGAGCTGGCAAACTGCCTTGCAGCAGCGCCATAAACAGAGCAGTATTCAGTATTCAGTAGATCACGGCAAATTACACTTTTTACACCTCCTATCGACGAGGTGTAATTTAATATTCACACCAGTGTACGACAATCTTGCAAAGGAACACAAAAGTGTGGTGTCTTTTGCACTGTGTATTGTCAAAGGAATGTAAAAGTATAAAAAGTGTACACTTTTGCTAGCAACGGAATAGACCTATGTGTTATTGTCAGTGTAATCTAGGACTAGGTGTTTGGTATGAATTTTGGTGTAAACTAGTTTAAACTTAATTACTCTCGAAGTAGTGAAGTTAGGTGCATTTTTACAACAAAAAGTTTGTTTATAATCATAACCATAAAGTCATTTTTAATTTCTGAGATAAGTCACGTTTGGTATAGAAATCAAGCACGGAACTTATTTACACTTAGTTTTACTTTGGTTTTACTTTTAGTCCTACTCTGGACTTGAAACAAACTATTTTTACCGGCTCGTGACTAGTCCGTAAGCGAAAGGTCAGAAGTCCATTTTATCTTGGTACGTTCGTGGTGTTCTTAGATCGCAATAATAATAAAAAACATGGTTTAGATAAAGGTCTTTATTTTCTACAAAATGGAAGACCATTCAAGAACAATTATACATATAGACATAGACTGTTTCTATGCACAAGTTGAAATGGTAAAAGATCCTAGTTTAAAAAATAAACCCCTGGGAATTAAACAAAAAAATATTGTAGTAACAAGTAATTATATTGCAAGAGAATATGGAATTAAAAAGTGTATGTTAATAACTGAAGCTAAGAAGTTGTGCCCAAATCTAGTATTAGTAAATGGAGAGGACTTATATGACTACAGACAAATCTCCAACAAAGTAACATCCCTTTTACAGGCATATTCTGAAATGGTAGAACGACTAGGTTTAGATGAAAATTTTATCGATGTTACAGATTTAGTTAATGAAAGATTAAGAACTTCAAGTAATACAAAGTTAGTAGGTTATAAATTTGGAGAGTCGGAGATTCTTTGTGATTGTGGTTGTACAGAGAGAATAAGTGTAGGTGCACAAATAGCTCAAGAAATCAGAAACCAGATTTATAAAGAACTTGAACTTACTGTTTGTGCAGGTATAGCACATAATAAACTTTTAGCAAAAATTGTTGGAAGCAAAAATAAACCTAATAAACAAACTCTTATATTTCCAAATAATGCCACTGAATTAATTCTTAGTTTAGAATTTGTTAAAAATATACCATGGATAGGAAATGCATCTGCTGAGCAGTTAAGCAAAATTAATATTACTAAAGTCATGGATCTGCAAAATTCTACCATTGAAAAGCTTAAAAATTATTTTGGTTTGGAAAAAGCACAAACTTTGTGGAACCTAAGTTTTGGTATTGATATACACCTGTTAAAAAAACTGGAAAACCACAAAGTATTGGTTTAGAAGATAGCTGTGCAGCTATAACAGATGAAAAGAATATTGAAGATAAATTAAAATGCTTACTTCGACGTTTAATGATCTTGGTTAATGAAGATAAAAGAATACCCAAAACTATAAAACTAATTGTTAGAAAAGTTGACAGTAAACATCCACATGGCGGTATTAGGGAAACAAGACAATGTAATATAACTACACCTTTAAATAATGAAAAAAACCTAATTAGTATTATCATGACACTGTTTAGGAAGGTAGTTGATACAAATAAAAAGTTTCAAGTTACACTCCTGGGTTTGTCATTTACCAAATTTGTGGAAAAAGCCCATATTAAGAATACTTTAACAAACTTTTTTTCTGGAGATATAAAGGATCAATCATTTAAACATGGTAACAATTCAAAAGTAGTAGTACCATTAACAGAACCAGCCACCTCATTATTTAATATTAAAAAAGCAGAACCTATAATACAATCACCAAAACAAAGTAATATTCTGATAACTAATAAGCCATTAGAATACAGTCAGTTTCCCACTAGACCAGGTATCACAAAATTGTTTAATTCAGTAGAGTCTGAACCAGAGGAAAAGAGAAAAATTATGTGTCCCTCAAATGTAAACGAAGATGTATTTAGGGAATTACCAAAAGATGTGCAAGAAGAATTATGGAATGATTATAAAAGAAAGATGGTGGTAGATGATACCCAAAGACCATTTAAAAAGCTGAAGACTAGTAGTATGTTGAATTATGTAATAAAACAACAAAAACAGTAATTAGTCTAGATTTACCTTCTTTCTTATACCTATTTAGTTACCAAGAAGTTAAATTTTATACCTTGTTAAATAAAATAAAATAAATATTTTTATTCAAGTAGATACCAGATTTTTTGGGTATTTTTTCTTTAAGTACCTATTTATTATGAATTAAAAATGTTTTAGTTTAAATGTTACCCAATTTTTTGGATTGTGAATCTTAATTAAAGTATTAAAATTTAAATGAGGAAAAAATAAATAAATAATTATTTATAAACCATTAAATCAAAAGAATAATATCTCACTTAATGCAAATAATTAATGATATTTTCACAAAAAAAATGTTGCATGTGGGCACAAACCTAGTAAATTACAAATGTATACCTACATATTTGTTGACAACATATACAACAACTATTAACTTTTAGTTTATAAGGCATTTAAATTTTTGATATCCAGTCAAAAAATAAAGGTTTATGCAGTTTTTTTTAATAATTTACTATATATACCCAAGAGCCTTCTTCCACAGAGTTAAATGGTAATTGAAATTGGGTACTTGCATGTAGCAGTAGAGCACGAGTGAGAAAAATACTGCCTTCAAACTTCCAAATATTTATTATGGTGACAAGATTTAGGTACTTATTGTGTTTTATCTTTAAAAATGATTGTTTGACAAAAGTTTAAATTCAATGATTTAATTTAAATAAAATTACAATAGGTGAAAATAACTAGTATATTCAATAAATAGGTAATAACATAAAATATTTTACAAATGTAACAATACGCACAGTACAGGGTAACAGTAATATAAAAAAATCAAAATAAAATATCTAAACCATAGGTTATTTGTATTTAAATAAATGTAGAGATGTTAAGTCTTTTAGTAAAATCTGTCTTCACGAATATCCTACTCTTTTTATGAAGTGTCAGCGTATCATGTAAACTAATTAAGCTACACATTCTGACGTTTTTTCGTCATACTAACTAAAACTAACCTGCTTCTTCACAAAACTGCCAATCCTTACATTAAGTCCAGTTACATTACAACGCAGTAGGACACAAAAGCTTCAGATTGTGTAACTTGATTATATTACATGATACGCCGACGCCTTATAAAAAGACTAGGATATTCATAAACCGACAGATTGCATAAAAAACTATGGCATATACCTATATATAATATTAAATAGGAGGTCAACATAAAACATCTCGAGATATAAAGTTTCTAATAATAAGCCTTTTAACCTTAGCACCATATTTATTATAGTTTGGTGAACCATATAGACTAGTTGGTTGTACTTTTTTACCCAATCTACTCTAATCTAATATACTTGTTTGATTCTGGTTACGTAGTAGTCATATAAACTACTCAAATTATTTTTAAGTTTAAACTTTATGAAAAAATATTACATAGCTAGGGTAAAACTCTGCGTCACAAAATTTTACATATGTAATATTATTTTCTCGTATAGTAGTATCACAGCCTTTAGGAGGTACTTGTAAATTTTTATTTCCAATTGCCTTCTTTATAACTAATACATCAGCCAAAATAACAACCTTTTCATCAACAGTTTTTTCACAAAAATTCATGGCAAATGTAGGTTTAGGTGAAAAATTAACACCGTGGCCATATTCATGGCCTTTTTCAGCCCCACTAAATCTCCAGTTAAAGTTATGGGTACAAATACTGTGAACATACCTAACTTTAGTACCCTAAAACAAATTAAGGGGCTTTACATCAGAATAGATATATTGGCGTTTTAACTGAAAAGATAATTTTAAAAAGGGATTAATTACCTGTTGAGCTTTTAAAATTTCTAATGAAGGTGGAAACATACTTTGAATTTCCCTAAACTTTCGTGAATATCTATCCAAAGTTTTGTATTCAACAACATTGTGAATAGAATTCATGTTGGGGTCACTATCTAACCCTAAAAGGCTGGAATTAATAAAAATTTTCTTTGGTCTTGGCAATTTTATTGGCCTGGGTTTTAAAATTGCTTTTAAAAATGGATTTGTACTATCTTTCTTGGAAGCATTATGTTTCTTTTTGTTTCTTTGCCTTTTATATTTTGTTGCCATTAAATTACCATCTGAACTAGTGGAAGTTTTTATTTTCCTGATCGTATGTGTGTTATCACAATATTTTTCTGAATAATGCATTATATTTTCATCTATCTAGGTACCTGGGCTTTAATAAAATTATGTCTTTTGGTTGCTACATTCCAGCATTCATAGCTACCTGTAATTGCAAGAAAAAAATAACTGGGAGTGGAAAAAACCTAGGTGTGCCATTATTATTATTACTATTAAAAGTAGTTTGGAGACCCGAAGACAGATGTTATTTATATTAAGCACCTTATTATTAACACAATACCCTTAATTTTTCGACCCAGTACAATCTATGTTATAGAAGGAAAAGGCACCAAGGAAAAAAAAATATTGTAATAGTATAGGATACTGAGTGGCTAGTTATTTCCGATATGTTTAGGTTTATAGTGAGGCGTTTTTTAACAGTTTTGTTTGGATAATTTTTTTGGAAGGACAAACACTTTTTATGTACTTTCTCTTTTGGCTATTGTTATACATATTACACCTAACAGTTTTACACAGTTTATTAATCTAAAGGTTTTACATATTAATTTAAAGATAACTAGCCCTACAGGTAAAAAGAAAATTTTTGATTTGTTAAAAATAAATAGGAGATATTATAATAAAAAATGTTTAAAGCAAATATAAAATCATTGACGTTCTTACCTCCTAATATGTATTGAGTATTGAGTACAAAATGAGTGTTTTCAACCTGACTCAAGCTTAAAATTTTATGAGTCCGCCATCTTTAAATCAAGATGGCAGACAAAGCAAGCGGTGGAGCAGAGTTTATTAATCATAATAGACTCTGCGGTGGAGACCATGATACTATTACTAGAAGATAAAACCACTTGGCGATTTAATTTCGTACGACGTTGCGCATGACGTCACTCGACGACAACAATTCTGCTTGTCGGTTGGGAAAGCAGTGTTTTAAAGCCTTTTTTTAACGTTTATTGTATTTTGGCATTATATGACGTTTAAAAAATAAATAAATCATGCGCTTAATCCATCTAACATCTAAACAGAAATCGGAATGCCATATTAAAACTCGCCGTTTCTGGGGAAATAGTCGTCGAGTGACGTCAGGCGTGCGAGAGAGATAGGCTTATCTCATGCGCGTGGGTTTATCTTTTAGAGTAATAGTATCATGGTGGAGACTAGCGGATGCAGACAGCTCGCGAAAAGTATTCCCAGACGCGAGATGTCCCGAACTCGACACGAATGCCTTGGCGCGATTGTTGTTGTGTAGTTAGTTGCCTTCTAACGGGCGTCTCAATATCGTTTATTACGTTAGATTATAGAAAAATCCCAAACAATTAATAATGTATTACAATGTTCGTTAAAAAAATAAATAAATAAGAAAATTAAATGACTGCATCTTTTATCAAATCATCACCAATAAAAAATATTATTAAAACTAGTTATTTATGCAAAAAAGTGTGTTAACTTAGTCTTTTTTTACGCACGGACCGCTTCGCTATATAACTTATTCAATTTTTTATTTGAGATCGATTTTTCATAGAATATATTTATATCAGAAAAAAAAACCTAAATATATCCAATTAGCATATTAATAAAGCGCCGTGTCATACACTATGTTTGATAATAAAATTATTATAATAATAATTTGGCAAAAAATGTTTGAATTATACGGTGTTCACTTTAGGCACTAGTGTGTAATGTAAATTACTGGACCTTTTTTGTTATACCCACCCCACAGAAATCTTATAAAAACATGCCAAATTGACAAAAGAAGGTGATTTATCACGTCTGAAATATAATTG
The DNA here is from genome assembly GCA_019359885.1 of Listronotus oregonensis. Lineage (NCBI taxonomy): Eukaryota > Metazoa > Arthropoda > Insecta > Coleoptera > Curculionidae > Listronotus > Listronotus oregonensis. Next base: position 94,682 of record JAHBCN010000833.1, on the reverse strand, counting down.
GAGAAAATAAAAGCCCTTTATCTAACCAGAACTAACCATGACCGCCCTTTCTGGCTGATTCTCGTGGGGCCAGAGGGGGCAGTCATGGTTAGTTCTAGTTAGTTAAAGCGGTTTTTTATTTTCCCCAATTGTATTTTAGGCGTGATAAATCACTAAAAGTATACCTAAAAATTGAAAATAAAACCATTCCTCTCCCATCAATACCTTCGCCCGACTTCGACTGATGTCGTAAATCTTTCGTGTTTGGGAATACTTTTCGAGAGCTGTCTGCATCCGCTAGTAACATATAGGCCTTTTCATCATGTGACAAGCGCAAGCGCAGTCGCCCGGCCTACTACCTAATTCCAGGCCAGTTTTTTAAACAAATTAGAATAAAAATATATGTTTATAGAAAAATTAATATTTATAGAGGGTGTCCCTAAAAGGTCTGTACAAAGTAAATTTTGTCAAAAATTATGTTAATTTTAAACATAAAATACTTAAAGATGTTGTTTTAAAAATAAAATAAACGCAAAGAAAAAAAGAATATTAAAAAAAATGTTTAAAAATAGACTATTTAAAAAAATTGTCGTTTTAAAGTTTCCTTTCCGCTAAAAAGCCTTGCAAAATTGAGAAAAAAAAATCATATAAAAAATGACATTTTTTTAAAGTTTGACAGCTAAGACCTTCTTGTGTTGCTTCCAAAAAAATATAGAAATGTTCTTTTAAACCTAAAGAACTAAATGGCGTCTACTGTGAGTGCTGGCAAGCCTCGCAATATTGAAAAAAAATAAATCATATAAAAAATGAAGTTTTTTTAAAGTTTGACAGCTAAGACCTTCTTGTGTTGCTTAAAAAAATATAGAAATGTTCTTTTGAACCTAAAGAACTAAATGGCGTCTACTGTTAGTGCTGGCAAGCCTCGCAAAATTGAGAAAAAAATAAATCATATAAAAAATGACGTTTTTTAAAAGTTTGACAGCTAAGACCTTCTTGTGTTGCTTCCAAAAAATATAGAAATGTTCTTTTGAACCTAAAGAACTAAATGGAGTCTACTGTCAGTGCTGGCAAGCCTCGCAAAATTGAGAAAAAAATAAATTATATAAAAAATGACGTTTTTTAAAGTTTGACAGCTAAGACCTTCTTGTGTTGCTTCCAAAAAAATATAGAAATGTTCTTTTGAACCTAAAGAACTAAATGGCGTCTACTGTTTAGTGCTGGCAAGCCTCGCAAAATTGAGAAAAAAATAAATCATATAAAAATGACGTTTTTTAAAGTTTGACAGCTAAGACCTTCTTGTGTTGCTCCAAAAAATATAGAAATGTTCTTTTGAACCTAAAGAACTAAATGGCGTCTACTGTAGTGCTGGCAAGCCTCGCAAAATTGAGAAAAAAATAAATCATATAAAAATGACGTTTTTTAAAGTTTGACAGCTAAGACCTTCTTGTGTTGCTTCAAAAAATATAGAAATGTTCTTTTGAACCTAAAGAACTAAATGGCGTCTACTGTGAGTGCTGGCAAGCCTCGCAAAATTGAGAAAAAAATAAATCATATAAAAAATGACGTTTTTTAAAGTTTGACAGCTAAGACCTTCTTGTGTTGCTTCCAAAAAATATAGAAATGTTCTTTAAACCTAAAGAACTAAATGGCGTCTACTGTGAGTGCTGGCAAGCCTCGCAAAATTGAGAAAAAAATAAATCATATAAAAAATGACGTTTTTTAAAGTTTGACAGCTAAGACCTTCTTGTGTTGCTTCCAAAAAAATTAGAAATGTTCTTTTGAACCTAAAGAACTAAATGGCGTCTACTGTGAGTGCTGGCAAGCCTCGCAAAATTGAAAAAAAATAAAAACATATAAAAAATGACGTTTTTTAAAGTTTGACAGCTAAGACCTTCTTGTGTTGCTTCCAAAAAATATAGAAATGTTCTTTTGAACCTAAAGAACTAAATGGCGTCTACTGTAGTGCTGGCAAGCCTCGCAAAATTGAGAAAAAAATAAATCATATAAAAAATGACGTTTTTTAAAGTTTGACAGCTAAGACCTTCTTGTGTTGCTTCCAAAAAATATAGAAATGTTCTTTTAAACCTAAAGAACTAAATGGCGTCTACTGTGAGTGCTGGCAAGCCTCGCAAAATTGAGAAAAAAATAAATCATATAAAAAATGACGTTTTTTAAAGTTTGACAGCTAAGACCTTCTTGTGTTGCTTCAAAAAAATATAGAAATGTTCTTTTGAACCTAAAGAACTAAATGGCGTCTACTGTTAGTGCTGGCAAGCCTCGCAAAATTGAGAAAAAAATAAATCATATAAAAATGACGTTTTTTAAAGTTTGACAGCTAAGACCTTCTTGTGTTGCTTCCAAAAAAATATAGAAATGTTCTTTTGAACCTAAAGAACTAAATGCGTCTACTGTTAGTGCTGGCACACCTCGCAAAATTGAGAAAAAAATAAAACATTTAAAAAATGACGTTTTTTTAAAGTTTGACAGCTAAGACCTTCTTGTGTTGCTTCCAAAAAATATAGAAATGTTCTTTTGAACCTAAAGAACTAAATGGCGTCTACTGTGAGTGCTGGCAAGCCTCGCAAAATTGAGAAAAAAATAAAACATATAAAAAATTACGTTTTTTAAAGTTTGACAGCTAAGACCTTCTTGTGTTGCTTCCAAAAAAATATAAAAATGATCTTTTAGACCCTAAAGAACTAAATGGCGTCTACTGTGAGTGCTGGCAAGCCTCGCAAAATTGAGAAAAAAAATAAATCATATAAAAAATTACGTTTTTTTAAAGTTTGACAGCTAAGACCTTCTTGTGTTGCTTCCAAAAAAATATAGAAATGTTCTTTTAACCTAAAGAACTAAATGGCGTCTACTGTGAGTGCTGGCAAGCCTCGCAAAATTGAGAAAAAAAATAAATCATATAAAAAATGACGTTTTTTAAAGTTTGACAGCTAAGACCTTCTTGTGTTGCTTCCAAAAAAATATAGAAATGTTCTTTTAGACCTAAAGAACTAAATGGCGTCTACTGTGAGTGCTGGCAAGCCTCGCAAAATTGAGAAAAAAAATAAAACATTTAAAAAATGACGTTTTTTTAAAGTTTGACAGCTAAGACCTTCTTGTGTTGCTTCCAAAAAAATATAAAAATGTTCTTTTGAACCTAAGAACTAAATGGCGTCTTCTGTTAGTGCTGGCAAGCCTCGCAAAATTGAGAAAAAATAATTTAAAAAATGACTTTTTTAAAGTTTGACAGCTAAGAAGCTTTTGTGTTGCTTCAAAAAATATAAGAAATGTTCTTTTAATCTATAAAATAAATGGCGTCTACTGTAGTGCTGGCAAGCCTCGCAAAATTGAAAAAAACATAAAAAAATGACGTTTTAATTTGACAGTAAGACCTTCTTGTGTTGCTTAAAAAAAATGAAATGTTCTTTTACCTAAAAACTAAATTCTACTGTAGTGCTGGAGCTGAAATTGAAAAAAATCATTAAAAATGAGTTTTTAAGTTTGACACTAAGACCTTCTTGTGTTGCTCCAAAAATATAAATGTTCTTTTGAACTAAACTAAAGCGTCTTGAGTGCTGGCAAGCCTCGCAAAATTGAAAAATAATAAATGAGTTTTTAATTTGACACTAGACCTTCTTGTGTTGCTTCAAAATATGAAATGTTCTTTGACCTAAAAACTAAATGGCGTCTACTGTAGTGCTGGCAAGCCTCGCAAATTGAAAAAATAACATTAAAAATGACGTTTTTAAAGTTTGACACTAAGACCTTCTTGTGTTGCTCCAAAATATAGAAATGTTCTTTTAACCTAAAGAACTAAATGGCGTCTACTGTAGTGCTGGCAAGCCTCGCAAAATTAAAAAAATAAAACATTTAAAAATGAGTTTTAAGTTTGACAGCTAAGACCTTCTTGTGTTGCTTCCAAAAATATAGAAATGTTCTTTTACCTAAAGAACTAAATGGCGTCTGTGTGCTGGCAAGCCTGCAAAATGAGAAAAAAAAACATTTAAAAATACGTTTAAGTTTGACTAAGACCTTCTTGTGTTGCTTCAAAATATAAAATGTTAACCAAAGAACTATGCTCTTGTGCTCAAATGAAATTTAAAATAAATCTTATGAGTTAAGCCCGCAAAATTGGAAAAAAATTAAATGTTTTTAATGACTAAGCCTCTTGGTGCTCCAAATAGAAATTCAACTAAATAAATGCGTTCTTAGTTGGCAAGCCTCGATTGAAAAAAATAAATATTTTAATTTGAAGCTAAGCCTCTTGGTTCAAAATATAGAAATGTTTTTTAACTAAAGCTAAAGCTTCTTGTGTGGGCCTCCAAAAAAAAAAATAAACTAAAAATGGTTTTAATTTGCGCAAGCCTCGTTGTCAAAAATATAAAATGTTTTTAACTGAACTAAGGCTCTTGTGTGCTGCAAAAATTAAAAAAAAAATAAATGCGTTTTTAGTTTGAAGCTCCTTTGTGTCAAAAAAATAAAATGTTTTTAACTAGAACTAAATGCGTCTTTTGCTGCAAGCTCAAAATTGAGAAAAATAACTAAATGACGTTTTAAGTTTGAAGCTAAGATTTTGTCAAAATATAAAATGTTTTTACCTAAGAACTAATGGTCTCATTGAAGCCTGCAAAGAATAATTAAAATTTTTTTAAATTGAAAAACTTTTGTGTTCAAAAAATATAATTTCTTGAACAAGTTTTGAACTAAAAAAAAAATAACAAAAAATGATTTTAATTACATAACTCGTTTAATAGAAGTTTTGACAAATAAATGCTTACTGATTGGCGCTCGAATTGGAAATAAATAAAAATAAATTAAAAACTTTTGTAAAAATGTTTCTTAAAAAAAATGTTTTGAACCTGAATGGAAAAAAATAATAAAATAAAAAAACTAAACAACTGTATCACAAGCGAATATAAGGGTGCCAACATTCAAGTTTTTAAAAGAGGAGTTGGAAAAACTTTTTAGTGTTCAAAATTGAATGTGCTTTTAAAAAGATTAAATGGTACAGGGTGACAAAAAGCTCAAATTGAAAAATTATCTTTAGGAAACCATTTTTTTTAATTTGAAATAAACCTATGGTAAAATATTTAATTTCTTAACCTAAAGAATAAATTGATAAAAAAATTGAACCGCAAAATATAAAAAAAATTTAACTTAGTTTTTTTTAATTTGCACAACGTTTAGTTTCTCAAAAAATTATAAAATTTTTTGAACAAAAATATATTTGGCTTAACTTAAAATTCAAAATAAATAAACCTAGAAATTAGAGTATTTTAACTTTGACGCAATCCTTCTTAATCCATATTAGATTTAAAATATTCTTTGTTTAAAGAACAAAGGCGTTTTAATTTTGACTTATACTTTCTAAAAATGGAAAACATATCTTTAAAAAACTTTTTTAGGTAAAGGTTACGCTAAAGTCTTTTCTATATCGCGCGGACTGGTGTTCATCATTAGGAAGTTAATATTTGGATAAATTTGTTTCGATTAGGGTACTCAAAGAGTTGCCTTTTTGTTTACTTTGTTGACGTTTAGGTTACAATATTTTGTATTTGTTTAATTGATTAGATATTTTTATTAAACAAAAACTTTTTAGTTTCTTTTGTTAGTTAAAAGTAAATTGATTTAAATTTACTTTTGTTAGGACGTGTTTTAGTTTGTTCTTGTTTTTTTGTTCAACATAATTATAATTATTTAAAAAGGTTTAAATTTGTTTTTGATAACCCAAGAGAGTTGCCTTTTTGTTCACTTTGTGGACGTTTTAGTTTAAACTAAAATTTATTTTGTTTTGCGACGTGTTTTATTTTTTTATACTATCTTTTAGTGTATAACAAAAAAGAAATTGGCTTATTTTATTTTGATTAAAGGATACCTAGAGGTTTTAGTAGTTAATAAAAAGTAAATTTATTTTTAGGTTTAAGTTGCTTGTCTTGTTTAAGTGGTTTATTCCTAGGGCTGGGAATTATTATTTTTTAAATTTTGTTACTTGCTATAAGACATCCTAAGGGGAAGTTGTTACTTTAAGTTATCCGCACTACGCAACATGAAGAAAAAAACGAAAGCACTTAATGTTGCAAAATTAACGACATTTTTAAATAAGAATTATCCCAAACTAACACTTTATGACCTTCAGCAGTTAAAATCTGACAGTGTAATTATAGAAGAAATCTGCAAATATTTGTTTTCGAAGAATAATAAAAGGCAAAATTACTATGTCAGAAAATATTTCCAAAGAAATACAAAAAATTTAAAGAATCTAATGATAAGTGAAAAAATAAATCTAAGCAAAAAAATTATAAATAATCGGCCCGAAAACCTAATTAATGCGTTAAAAATTAACAATATACAACCTGCAAAGCTTAAAGCATATCATTGTTCTAAATCAATATATTACAAGAGTCTTTGCAAATTACTTAAAATGCAAAATTCATTAAAAAATAGAAAAAAGCTTTATATGATTTGGAACAGAAAATTAAAATTTTCGTGTTCTTTGCAAATTAGTGCAAAAAAAAGGGGAATGGATTTTCCATCATCTGTTAGCACCACTGAAGAAACAGAAAATTCATGCGATATAATTAATATAACCACAGAAGAAAGTATAAGTTTTTTACAATTTGAAAAGGAAGTAGCAAATGAAATACATAACCATTTTTCGGATGCTAGAAACAGCTCTTTAAAGGATACCCAAAAAGATCATGACATGACTTCAAAAGCCGAAGAGTCATGCACAATAAATAATGTTCATAAAGAAGAAAGAACAAGTTTTTTACAATTGGTGAATGAAAAACATGACTATTTTTCTGAGGCTGGGAACAGCTCTCCAGAGGATACTAAAAATGATCTCTTTTTAGTTCCTGTAAGCTCCGAAAAATATGAGATTGCTGATGAAATTAAACATTTAGAAAATGCTGTCGAAAAAACGTATATTTTACCAAAAAATTCCGTGAATTTAAAAGACAGTTCCTATATGCGTCCGTCGTTCGCTCACTGTACATATGTTGAAGGAACCTTTAGAATAACAATCAACCAATATGAAACAATTACAAATGAAAACAATTTGGTACCAAGAATGTACTCCTATTTCCTAAACCAAAAATTTTCAGAGGTTAATACAACGTGCAAATTGTATTTTAAAGATTCGTTCTACTCAGATACGAAAGATATTTTGACTGTATATGCATATTGTATTCACAAACAATGCAAATGCTTTAAGCTTGTATTTTTAGAGCCGTCAAAAGGTAAAGACATATCTGTTAAAGTTCTGAGTACGTCCTTGAATTATAATCATTTACATTGCATAACCTCGCAGCTAAGAGGCATCGAAAGAAATTTAGTGGGAAACTCTTTGGTTGACACAAAACCACTTCGTCAAAGGCAAAATGATGTTTTATCATTAAGTCAAATCCGACGGTGTGTATCGCACTTTAAGAATGGAACAACTATCGAAAAACGATAGAATGAAAAATGACTTATATGATTTAATTGAATTACAAAAAGATCATCCTGAATACATACATTCTGTTGGTTCGCCATTTTATGTATATATCTACAGTAAAGAACAAAACTCTTTGTTACGAAATCTTGAGGATTTAACTATTCACTTAGATGCTACTGGTAGCATAATTAGAAATCCGTCAAAGGAAAAGAAAAGAGTCTATTATTACGCAGGAGTGATTCAAACATTTAGAAACCAAAGGGTGTGCCCTATTTTCGAAATGATAACATCAAATCATGATGCCGCGTCTATCGCTTCTTGGCTTTTTAGTTTTAAGTCGTTTTATTTAGCAAATAAAAATCAATGGCCTGTTTTTAAAAGGGTTGTAGTGGATTTTAGCTTTGCGTTTATTAATGCAGTGCTTTTGTCCTGGAACAACACCGACCTAACCTGCTATCTACAAAATATTTTTCAATATATACATCTTGGCACAGAACTGCCACCACAGTATATTTATGTCCATCTTTGCTGCTTTCATGTTTTTAGGGTAATGGCGACTTTAATATCAGATAATTACCCAGAACAACAAAGACAAATTTTAAAGGAGTTAGTTGCATCAGCTTTTAATCTTGACTGGGATAATTTTCGCAAATGGTTTGAATCGTTTTATATAGTTACAACCACAAAGTTTTTAAGTAAATGTGTTGAAGACGCATTGTCTAATATTGCAACAATGGCACTATCTTCACACAGCTTATTAACTTCTGAATGTGAATGTAATCCTGAATTTGCTATGTCCAATAAGAGTAATACCCAGTTCGAAAATAGTGCATTTTATCAATATTTCGAGAAATACATTGAAAGCAGAACATCAATAGGACTTCCAAAAGGATATGCAAAACAAATAAATCCATATTATAACCAAGAATTCTTTGATACCTTTTTTAAAAGATACATACCATATGTGCCTATGTGGACTGGTGTGCTAACAAATGGAAAAAGATTTAGTAATGCTCCAGTAGAAAGATGGTTTGGATTTGTTAAATCTGATATTTTGGAAAGACAAAATAATCAGAAATGTAGTCGCGTGGTACGGAAAATAAGAAAACATGTCCTTTTTGTTACCAAGGAGGTTTATCTTGAAATTAAAAACAAAAAATGTACCAAAGAAGAAACGCTTTCATCTGAAAATCAAGGACTTCTTTCACAAGAAAGTTGGTATAAAAAAGGAAATAATAAAAAAGATTCTTAAATTTGACAAATTTGATGACTTTAGTCAACCACAAGTTCAAAATTTAAATTGTGTTTTTTGTCGAAGTTACAACGACAAACAGATTAACGGTCCCATTGAATGGCTATGCTGTGACAACTGTAATAATTGGATGCATGATATGTGTGCAAAACAAATTGGTCTATGCGTTACTGAAAATCAATTTATATGCTCCATGTGCAATTTTAAAAGTGAAAAACCTCTAACTTTGACAAAAATAATTAAACAACCATCTATACACATTGATGTATCTAAGTACAGATCTTTTATACAATCAAAATTTAATAAAACCAAAGACGAGTTGATTGAAATTGAGAAAATGACTGTAGGACAAAGAAACAATAAATCGTGGAATATGGAAAGAAAGATAAGAGTGACTGCATCGAAATTTGGAGCAATTTTTAAAGCCCGCACAGAAAATCGATTACAATCAATTGCGCAAGAAATCCTTAATCCCAAGTCTTTGGATCATATTCCATCCATCCGACACGGAGCCATAAATGAAGAAACCGCCTTAAAACACTATGAAATATTAACAGGTTTTAAATGTGTACTGTCAGGTCTCCAAGTTCATCCAGTATATCAGTTTTTGGCGGGTTCTCCTGACGCATTGGTAGGATTAGATGGAATATTAGAAATAAAGTGTCCTTTTTTAATAAGGAATGAATGTCCCATTGATGCATACAAAATGGGAAAACTACCTTATTGTGGCCAAAATGGGGACCTTAGAGTCAATAGCGAATATTACTTTCAAGTGCAGGGTTTACTTGAAATTACCAACAGAAATTGGTGTGATTTTTTAATATATACAACGAAGGGTGTTCATTTACAACGGATTGAGAGGAATATGCAATTTTGGAATAATGCCTTTTCTAAATTAAAATCATTTTTTTATTTTTTTATTGTGCCATTAGCTGTCGACAAAGAAATAACTAAATTGCCTGTTAAATGGACAACGATGAAAATAGTGAAACCTTTTAATAATGGTTTAGTAAATGATCCGGAATATTATTTGGTGAAAATTAACAAAACATTTTACATTGGATTCTATTCTGAAGCAACATGCGATGTAAAAGAAATAACTGGAGAAGATTTTGCCACACTAAGTGGAAAAATTGCTCACAATTTTGTTGTTGATATTTTATGTAATACATTAACACCAACAAAAAATTTAATCTTGTGACATGCAACTTATCCACATTAATTCTTCATGATGGCAACGTTACCGATTACGTTCTTAAACAAATCAAAATTTTTCAGAATAACATCTTAATTATGCCTCTTTTAATTAATAATAATCACTTTTGTTTGGCAATTGCCGATTTTTCCCAAAACGAGTTTATCTTCTTAGATCCATACGGTCACGAAAATCACAGTTCCCAGTCAAAAAATTTATAACAATTTTATAGATTTTTTAAACAAATATAAGTCAGTTCACCCTGATAAATCATTTATAAATATAAATAGTTGGAAAAAGGTAATCAAAAGACATGTTACCCAAACAGATTCATACAATTGCGGTGTATACATTATTTATTATTTTAAGCAAATACGGGATAATAAATCTTTAGAAGACCATATTGATCCAGATAAATATAGATATCATTTATTAACCCTTTTATTAGAAAAATCCGACGTTGTCAGTAGTAAGTGCATTTACTGCGGGAATGTCCAATCTGATGATCCAATCTCCCTATGTAATTCATGTCATAGGTTTGCACACTTGAAAGACGGATGCTCAAGTAGTACTGAATTTTCTCATGGTCTTTGTGGCCTTTGTGAATTATACTAAAAAAAATTTAAGCCAGTTAAAGTAAAACCTATTTTATTTGTCAGTTTAATACTTTCATATGTATTTTTTAGCACAGGTAGGTCTGAGCTACAAAAAAAATAAAAAAACGTCAATTTTTAAATATTTTTTTCTTAATATTGCAAAGGTTGCCGACACCAACGGGTGACGCAATTTTGTTCGTTAGGCTTAATTTTTATATGATGAAAACTAGCAGGGAACCTCTCTAGCTAACTTTGAGACTCTGCCATTATTAAAATATCTCAGGTGACAGCTGAGCTCGTTTCCGAACCCAAAAACTGGGGGAGTTCGTCAGTTCCCTCTTTTAAGACCGGCTAAAAATAGAATTATATTTATTGAAGATTGAAATTAAATTTTATCCCGGGTACCGCTTGGTACCACCCTTGGGATTTTTATGGAAGGTTCCTAAGTGGTTCCTTTATCATTTAAGAGCATTTCCAGACCTGGTACTCAGTAGTGTAAGCCTTAAATAAATGATCAAAGTTCCAAAATTGGGACTTTGACCTATGGTTCCCGATTTTTCCCGGTTATACTGGTGAGTACTACCTTTGTAATTTTACAGGGTGGTTCCTGGCACCCTTCCCTAAATGTTGGTACCAAATTGGGTGCTAGTACTCAGTAGTGTCCCTATGTAATTCACTCTTAAAGTTGAAGTTGGTAAGTATACATGATGTTTTCCTTAATTATCCCGGTGACACTGCTTGGTACCACCTCTGGGATTTTTATGGAAGGTACTTGGGTACCTCCCTTATCAATGAAGAGTAACCCCAGGCCTAGTGCTATGCGGTATAATATATAAATTAACGTCTAAAGCTGGATTTGGACGAAAATTCCCGTTTATTCCCGGAAATTCCCCCTACACTGCTGAGCACCCGCCGTGGTTCTTAGCAGGGTGAGTCCCTGATATGTCCTCTTCCCTTTAAATCTAACCCGGACGGTAGTACTCAGTGGTACGATATAAAAATAACCCTTTAAAGTTAAAATTCAACAAAAATTCCCCCTTTATCCCGGTTTTATCCCTTACACTGCGGGGTACCGCTTCAGGGTTTTCTATAGTTGGGTTGCCGGATCTATTCCCTTTAAAATGAAACCAATCTGGACTCCGGTAGTCCTCAGTGTCCTGATTAAAAATATTAAAATGTAAAGACTTGCACAAAATTAGAAAATTTATCCCCTTATTCCCCAAAATTAATAACAGCGGAACAGAGGCGCCGTCCGTCTTAGTGCAATGACGGCAGCGTCCTCTGCCCTAACATGTAAATAAAATCCCGTTAAACTGGGAGGAACGAAGGCGCCGTCCGTCTTAGTGCAATGACGGCAGCGTCCTCCGTTCTAATCTGGAAATAGTAAAGTTATCCTGGGCCTGCCTGTGGAAACAAGGCGGCCCGTATCCTGGAAAGAAAAGATGTACGATTTTCCAGAGTTTCTTGAAAAAGAAACCCTCGGGATAGGTGGACGGGTATTCTTGAAAAAGAATAATAATAAATAAAACTACAGATTTTAAAATAATCGGCCCAAACACACCATCACACTTCTCCTCGAAAAACCACAACGGGATTACAGGAAAGCTGGCCAAATTCGCAGAGCAGCAAAAAAATGAAGATACTAAAAATAACTTTACTTATCCCAAATTCACCTGGGAGTGCCAAAAGGCAACTCCCGGTATCTAGCCAGATGTCGTCGCTAAGACCACTGAATCTCGACTGCCTGCTCCGCGGATTTCGGCCGGCTTTTATGCAATTCCGTGACAATGATTTATTTTTTTTTCTCAATATTGCGAGGCTTGCCAGCACTCACAGTAGACGCCATTTAGTTCTTTAGGTTTAAAAGAACATTTCTATATTTTTTTTGAAGCAACACAAGAAGGTCTTAGCTGTCAAACTTTAAAAAAACGTCATTTTTTAAATGTTTTATTTTTTTCTCAATTTTGCGAGGCTTGCCAGCACTAACAGTAGACGCCATTTAGTTCTTTAGGTTCAAAAGAACATTTCTATATTTTTTTGGAAGCAACACAAGATGGTCTTAGCTGTCAAACTTTAAAAAAACGTCATTTTTTAAATGTTTTATTTTTTTCTCAATTTTGCGAGGCTTGCCAGCACTCACAGTAGATGCCATTTAGTTCTTTAGGTCTAAAAGAACATTTCTATATTTTTTGGAAGCAACACAAGAAGGTCTTAGCTGTCAAATTTTAAAAAAACGTCATTTTTTAAATGTTTTATTTTTTTTCTCAATTTTACGAGGCTTGCCAGCACTCACAGTAGACGCCATTTAGTTCTTTAGGTTCAAAAGAACATTTCTATATTTTTTTGGGAGCAACACAAGAAGGTCTTAGCTGTCAAACTTTAAAAAAACGTCATTTTTTAAATGTTTTATTTTTTTTCTCAATTTTGCGAGGCTTGCCAGCACTAACAGTAGACGCCATTTAGTTCTTTAGGTTCAAAAGAACATTTCCATATTTTTTTTGAAGCAACACAAGAAGGTCTTAGCTGTCAAACTTTAAAAAAACGTAATTTTTTATATGATTTATTTTTTTTCTCAGTATTGCGAGGCTTGCCAGCACTCACAGTAGACGCCATTTAGTTCTTTAGGTTCAAAAGAACATTTCTATATTTTTTCGGGAGCAACACAAGAAGGTCTTAGCTGTCAAACTTTAAAAAAACCTAATTTTTTATATGTTTTATTTTTTTTCTCAATTTTGCGAGGCTTGCCAGCACTAACAGTAGACGCCATTTAGTTCTTTAGGTTCAAAAGAACATTTCTATATATTTTTGGAAGCAACACAAGAAGGTCTTAGCTGTCAAACTTTAAAAAAACGTCATTTTTTAAATGTTTTATTTTTTTTCTCAATTTTGCGAGGCTTGCCAGCACTCACAGTAGACGCCATTTAGTTATTTAGGTTCAAAAGAACATTTCTATATTTTTTTGGGAGCAACACAAGAAGGTCTTAGCTGTCAAACTTTAAAAAAACTTCATTTTTTATATGATTTATTTTTTTTTCAATTTTGCGAGGCTTGCCAGCACTCACAGTAGACGCCATTTAGTTCTTTAGGTTCAAAAGAACATTTCTATATTTTTTTGGAAGCAACACAAGAAGGTCTTAGCTGTCAAATTTTAAAAAAACGTCATTTTTTAAATGTTTTATTTTTTTTCTCAATTTTGCGAGGCTTGCCAGCACTCACAGTAGACGCCATTTAGTTCTTTAGGTCTAAAAGAACATTTCTATATTTTTTTGGAAGCAACACAAGAAGGTCTTAGCTGTCAAACTTTAAAAAAACGTCATTTTTTAAATGTTTTATTTTTTTTCTCAATTTTGCGAGGCTTGCCAGCACTAACAGTAGACGCCATTTAGTTCTTTAGGTTCAAAAGAACATTTCTATATTTTTTTGGAAGCAACACAAGAAGGTCTTAGCTGTCAAACTTTAAAAAAACGTCATTTTTTATATGATTTATTTTTTTTCTCAATTTTGCGAGGCTTGCCAGCACTCACAGTAGACGCTATTTAGTTCTTTAGGTTTAGAAGAACATTTCTATATTTTTTTGGAAGCAACACAAGAAGGTCTTAGCTGTCAAACTTTAAAAAAACGTCATTTTTTAAATGTTTTATTTTTTTCTCAATTTTGCGAGGCTTGCCAGCACTAACAGTAGACGCCATTTAGTTCTTTAGGTTCAAAAGAACATTTCTATATTTTTTGGAAGCAACACAAGAAGGTCTTAGCTGTCAAACTTTAAAAAAACGTCATTTTTATATGATTTTTTTTTTCTCAATTTTGCGAGGCTTGCCAGCACTCACAGTAGACCCTATTTAGTTCTTTAGGTTTAGAAGAACATTTCTATATTTTTTTGGAAGCAACACAAGAAGGTCTTAGCTGTCAAACTTTAAAAAAACGTCATTTTTTATATAATTTTTTTTTTTTTCTCAATTTTGCGAGGCTTGCCAGCACTGACAGTAGACTCCATTTAGTTCTTTAGGTTCAAAAGAACATTTCTATATTTTTTTGGAAGCAACACAAGAAGGTCTTGGCTGTCAAGTTTTAAAAAAACGTCAATTTTTATATGATTTATTTTTTTTCTCAATTTTGCGAGGCTTGCCAGCACTCACAGTAGACGCCATTTAGTTTTTTAGGTTGAAAAGAACATTTCTATATATTTTTGGAAGCAACACAAGAAGGTCTTAGCTGTCAAACTTTAAAAAAACGTCATTTTTTATATGATTTATTTTTTTTCTCAGTATTGCGAGGCTTGCCAGCACTCACAGTAGACGCCATTTAGTTCTTTAGGTTCAAAAGAACATTTCTAGATTTTTTTGGAAGCAACACAAGAAGGTCTTAGCTGTCAAGTTTTAAAAAAACGTCAATTTTTATATGATTTATTTTTTTTCTCAATTTTGCAAGGCTTGCCAGCACTAAGAGTAGACGCCATTTAGTTCTTTAGGTTCAAAAGAACATTTCTATATGTTTTTGGAAGCAACACAAGAAGGTCTTAGCTGTCAAACTTTAAAAAACGTCATTTTTTAAATGTTTAATTTTTTTCTCAATTTTGCGAGGCTTGCCAGCACTAACAGTAGACGCCATTTAGTTCTTTAGGTTCAAAAGAACATTTCTATATGTTTTTGGAAGCAACACAAGAAGGTCTTAGCTGTCAAACTTTAAAAAAACGTCATTTTTTAAATGTTTTATTTTTTTCTCAATTTTTGCGAGGCTTGCCAGCACTCACAGTAGACGCCATTTAGTTCTTTAGGTTCAGAAGAACATTTCTATATTTTTTTGGAAGCAACACAAGAAGGTCTTAGCTGTCAAACTTTAAAAAACGTCATTTTTATATGATTTATTTTTTTCTCAATTTTGCGAGGCTTGCCAGCACTCACAGTAGACGCCATTTAGTTCTTTAGGTTCAAAAGAACATTTCTATATTTTTTGGAAGCAACACAAGAAGGTCTTAGCTGTCAAACTTTAAAAAAACGTCATTTTTTATATGATTTATTTTTTTCTCAATTTTGCGAGGCTTGCCAGCACTCACAGTAGACGCCATTTAGTTCTTTAGGTTCAAAAGAACATTTCTATATTTTTTTGGAAGCAACACAAGAAGGTCTTAGCTGTCAAACTTTAAAAAACGTCATTTTTTATATGATTTATTTTTTTTTTCAATTTTGCGAGGCTTGCCAGCACTCACAGTAGACGCTATTTAGTTCTTTAGGTTAAAGGAAACATTTCTATATGTTTTTGGAAGCAACACAAGAAGGTCTTAGCTGTCAAACTTTAAAAAACGTCATTTTTTATATGAATTTTATTTTTTTCTCAATTTTGCGAGGCTTGCCAGCACTGACAGTAGACTCCATTTAGTTCTTTAGGTTCAAAAGAACATTTCTATATTTTTTGGAAGCAACACAAGAAGGTCTTAGCTGTCAAACTTTAAAAAACGTCATTTTTATATGATTTATTTTTTTTCTCAATTTTGCGAGGCTTGCCAGCACTACAGTAGACGCCATTTAGTTCTTTAGGTTCAAAAGAACATTTCTATATTTTTTTGGAAGCAACACAAGAAGGTCTTAGCTGTCAAATTTTAAAAAAAACGTCATTTTTTATATGATTTATTTTTTTTCTCAATTTTGCGAGGCTTGCCAGCACTCACAGTAGACGCTATTTAGTTCTTTAGGTTTAGAAAGAACATTTCTATATTTTTTGGAAGCAACACAAGAAGGTCTTAGCTGTCAAACTTTAAAAACGTCATTTTTATATGATTTATTTTTTTTCTCAATTTTGCGAGGCTTGCCAGCACTCACAGTAGACGCCATTTAGTTCTTTAGGTTCAAAAGAACATTTCTATATTTTTTTGAAGCAACACAAGAAGGTCTTAGCTGTCAAACTTTAAAAAACGTCATTTTTATATATTTTTTTTTTCTCAATTTTGCGAGGCTTGCCAGCACTCACAGTAGACGCCATTTAGTTCTTTAGGTTCAAAAGAACATTTCTATATTTTTTTGGAAGCAACACAAGAAGGTCTTAGCTGTCAAACTTTAAAAAACGTCATTTTTTATATATTTATTTTTTCTCAATTTTGCGAGGCTTGCCAGCACTCACAGTAGACGCATTTAGTTCTTTAGGTTAAAAGAACATTTCTATATTTTTTTGGAAGCAACACAAGAAGGTCTTAGCTGTCAAACTTTAAAAAAACGTCATTTTTTATATGATTTATTTTTTTTCAATTTTGCGAGGCTTGCCAGCACTGACAGTAGACTCCATTTAGTTCTTTAGGTTCAAAAGAACATTTCTAGATTTTTTTGCAAGCAACACAAGAAGGTCTTAGCTGTCAAACTTTAAAAAAACGTCATTTTTTAAATGTTTTATTTTTTTTCTCAATTTTGCGAGGCTTGCCAGCACTAACAGTAAACGCCATTTAGTTCTTTAGGTTCAAAAGAATATTTCTATGTTTTTTTGGAAGCAACACAAGAAGGTCTTAGCTGTCAAACTTTAAAAAAACGTCATTTTTTATATAATTTATTTTTTTTCTCAATTTTGCGAGGCTTGCCAGCACTGACAGTAGACTCCATTTAGTTCTTTAGGTTCAAAAGAACATTTCTATATTTTTTTGGAAGCAACACAAGAAGGTCTTAGCTGTCAAACTTTTAAAAAACGTCATTTTTTATATGATTTATTTTTTTTCTCAATTTTGCGAGGCTTGCCAACACTAACAGTAGACGCCATTTAGTTCTTTAGGTTCAAAAGAACATTTCTATATTTTTTTATAGCAACACAAGAAGGTCTTAGCTGTCAAACTTTAAAAAAACTTCGTTTCTTATATGATTTATTTTTTTTTTCAATATTGCGAGGCTTGCCAGCACTCACAGTAGACGCCATTTAGTTCTTTAGGTTTAAAAGGACATTTCTATATTTTTTTGGAAGCAACACAAGAAGGTCTTAGCTGTCAAACTTTAAAAAAATGTCATTTTTTATATGATTTTTTTTTCTCAATTTTGCAAGGCTTTTTAGCGGAAAGGAAACTTTAAAACGACAATTTTTTTAAATAGTCTATTTTTAAACATTTTTTTTAATATTCTTTTTTTCTTTGCGTTTATTTTATTTTTAAAACAACATCTTTAAGTATTTTATGTTTAAAATTAACATAATTTTTGACAAAATTTACTTTGTACAGACCTTTTAGGGACACCCTCTATAAATATTAATTTTTCTATAAACATATATTTTTATTCTAATTTGTTTAAAAAACGGGCCTGGAATTAGGTAGTAGGCCGGGCGGCACAATCTGCACCATCGAGAAGATTTTATGGCTGGCCTTTTATGGATAACTTCACTCTAACAAAAAAGTGAGCTGATTGAGAGGTTAGGCATCATTACTTCTTTACTATACAAAAAGTATCTATAATTTTATTCTAATCAGTCCTACCACATATATACAATTGGTATATTGATTAAATTGTATTGTATTTAAACGATTTATAGCGTGTATCACTCTTACATACTCCATAACAACACCGCTTCTTCGTTCCTTTTCGTACTGATATCATTATAATAATCGATTAAAAAAACCTATTTGCTAATTAAGACACTTTTTTCTTTATTTTCGTATTTCTTTTCTTTAATAACTATCCTTTCTTTAGTATTTTTTTATTTTAATTATGTGTTTTTAGGCCCTTTAACATGCTTGTTTGCAAAAAACAGTACGAAAAAAATGGCTGATACTGACGCATGCACACAAAAAAAAAATTGTGATGAAAAGGCCTATTGGTAAAATTCAAAAAATGGTAAAATTTTACTTTACGGACACCACGCCGATTTTCATGAATTTTTACATACGGGGGTTTTTTGGGGCGCTGATCACGAATCTAAAATTAGTTTTTTTCCGGTCACCTTTGGTTTTTGAGTTATAAGGCCTCCAAGTGAACTAACCTCAAAATTCTCCCTTCTTGAACTGATTATCAACAAATGGGAACATACACTGATTAGGCACTTATATATTAAACCAATACACTAAAATTTACAATAATTAATTGTATAACTGGTTGCCTGATTTATAATTAAGTTGTCAAGATATAAAAAACTGAATTTATTTGAGGGGTTTTTTTACTAAAAATAAGCAATAAACTTTTGTAAATTTTAGTGTATTCGTTTCTTATATAAGTGCCCAATAAGTGTATGTTCCATTTTGATGGTAATTAGTTTCAAGAAGGAGGAATTTTGGAAAAATGTTTATTTTGAGGTTAGTTCACTTGGAGGCCTTATAACTCAAAAACCACAGGAGTAGAGGGAGATGATTCGTTCTGGGACCGCCACCACCGGTGGAGCTTTATATCTCGAAATCTTGACGTCATACATTAATTAGGAATCTTGGGCGAGGTTTATTTTAGAGTATTGCGCATGTGCTAAAAAAATGGCAGCTGTCAGCTGTCAAATGGCAAACGTCATATGTCAAAAACCACGTGACTTAGAAAATCTAGGAATCTTGGGTGAGATGTAATTTAGAGTACTGCGCATGCGCTAAAAAAATGGCGGTGATCAAATGTCAAACGTCATACGTCAAAACCATGTGACTTAGAAAAGTTAGGTTACGTGGATGAGATGTATCTTAGAGTCTTACGCATGCGCTAAAAAAATGGCGGCGGCCAAATGTCAAATGTTAAACGTCATATGTCAAAAACCATGTGACTTAGAAAATCTAGGAATCTTGGGTGAGGTGTATTTTAGAGTATTGTACATGCGTGAAAAAAAATGGCGACAAACGTCAAGGGTATTGGTGGTTGTCTATGTTCATTGGAAAAGTTGATCGGTATATTACAGACAGCAATGCCGGCTGAGAAGTGTTGGTTGTCTATGTTCATTGTCGCGCGGCTAAAGTATATTTGGAAAGACCCTCTGAAAACTACAAAAAGACTGCGAGGAGGCGCTGTGTAAATTTCAATATATTAATAATAAAACACATTGTATATATTAAATTAATTTATTTAAACCACATTGTTACATTTAACATAAAATTACAATTACAGAACTATTACTTTCTACTAACTATACTTAACCTAAAATTACAAAGATGTTTTATATACCAAATCTATGAAATAGGATATTTAATTACAAACTCAACAGATATTTTAGTATGTGATTTAAGTTTATCTCCTAAAAACGTAATTTTATCATCAAATTTTAACTCTTGCTGCAGTAAATCGCTTGGAACTTTATATTCTTTTTTGTTAATAAAAGTTTTTAGAGGTGAGTCAATGTTAACATATTCAATTATTCCAATTTTAATAGGAAACATATAATAGTCAAATTTTAAACCATTTATAAAAGGATACCTTGATGAACCCTTTTCGCAAGTCAACATTATATTCATGTAACCATACAAAGTCTTTTCAGGAATATCTTTCAAATCATTTTCTCTTTTAAGCTTTTTTGCTAGATGATAGGGATGTGTTAAATTACGTCCGAATTTGTCGAGAGTCATCGTGCTAATGATACTGCGTCACTATGTCTAATCAGTTTATTCAATGATATCAGCTTCTCTTAACTCTTCAAGAATACTTATTATAATCTCGTTTTCATGAGAGTTATTACCAGCTACCTGACTTGCCATTAACAATTTTAATCTACCTACAAGCTCATTTGGATCATCCCAGTAAACGTAGTCAATTTTATTATTGGAAAATGTTTTGTAATCAGGTAAGAAACCAGACTGACTATCGATTGGTAAGCCATAACCCTGAGGCTGTTGTGCACGTGTAATTCGTAATTGCTTGTCACGTTCTCTCTGCTTTCTTGCATTTTCCTCTTTTATACGTTCAAGTAATGGTTTAATTGTTCAAATATATGACACCTCTATTTCCAGCAGGTTGTTCCTTTTCATCGAAATTTCTCTTGTTTGCATTTGTTAGCAAAATAATTTTTGTGAATGCTCGCTCATCCAGTGCGGTCAAATTGTTTTTTAATGGATTGGTCTTAAATAAAAGTTCATATAGTCCGGGAGTTCCAGTAAATTTTTCTCCTTTAATATAAATATCCGGTCCGTTAAATCCAAACCGAGAATCACCAAAAGTTAGATGATCGGTGGCTAAATCGTGTTTTAAATATGTGCGATCGTACTCGTTTTCCGTATCAGTTATAAATCCTTTCACATATTCTCTCGGTAGCGGATCATACTGATCTAGATATTTCCTAAAGGATTCTTCCGTAATACTATCCATTTGAACAGGTTTATATTGAGGATCGACTCTGAACTCGTCGTCAAAGTAACTTTCTTCAGGGTTATGTTCATACATAGTTCTGTTTAAATCAGCTTCCTCGCCATCGTTCATATCCCGAGCCATTGGTGAACTATCTTCTCGTGTCTCGACATTAATTGAATTATCGTTATATTCTTCCTCTTCTTGAGCAGCTAGCTCGTCATGTTTTTGGACAGGGCCAGTAAAATTTAGTGGAAATCGTGGTTTTTTTATTACTGTCGAAGAAAATTGTTCACTTTGTCGTCTTTTTACAGACTTGGGTGTAAATGGTGTAGATTGTTTACCATACTGCATCGACTCGGATATTAGTTTTGCCAAAGGTCTATACGTATTCTCCAATGTAACAGCATTTTCATAACGGCCAGCTTTAAGAGAATCATATAGTCTTTTTACATTGCGCGAATGTTCGTCAAGAAGTTGAAGAATGTTTGGATCTGCTTGCAAACTCCGCTTCTTTTCTGGTCGCTGATCATTGGAGTTCTGATATTCTTCAAATTGCACCTGGGCTTGCTCACCCAATCCCCTCTTTAAATCCAAATATTTTTTACGAATACTATTGGAAGCTTCAATTATTCTACGTTTAACATCCTTATCAAGCTTGTTTAAATCCATGGCTACAGAACCCTTCTTTTAAATTATTAAGGTATAAGTGTTAATAATTTCTTCCCAGCAACAGTCCCTTTCTCCCAACAACAGTCCCTCTCCCCCTAAATAACAGCACTGTTTTTTAAATAACAGCCCTGTATTTCCAAATAACAGCACTGTTTTTTAAATAACAGCCCTGTATTTTAAATAACAGCACTGTATTTTAAATAACAGCACTGTTTTTCCAAATAACAGCCCTGTATTTTAAATAACAGCCCTGTACTTTCAAATAACAGCACTGTATTTTAAATAACAGCACTGTTTTTCCAAATAACAGCCCTGTATTTCCAAATAACAGCCCTGTATTTTCAAATAACAGCCCTGTTTTTTCAAATAACAGCCCTGTATTTTAAATAACAGCACTGTATTTCCAAATAACAGCCCTGTATTTTCAAATACCAGCCCTGTTTTTCCAAATAACAGCCCTGTATTTTAAATAACAGCCCAGTTTTTCCAAATAACAGCCCTGTATTTTAAATAACAGCCCTGTATTTTCAAATAACAGCCCTGTTTTTCTAAATTACTATATTTTTATTAGCCAAGGATCCCTTTTTCTTCAAGTAGCCTCCTAGATGCGTGTTATCGTAATGACTGGTTGATGTACAATGACTACAGAGTATAGAGAAGCTATATATATTAGTTAATAATCTTATAACAGTTAGTATTACCAAAGAGTTTGTACTGTGCAGACATGCAGAAGTTTAAAAAGAAATCAAACAAGAAAACCACTGCTCGAAGAGGCAAAGGTATTCCTTTTATGACTGCTTTTCATAAAGCGAGGGATGCACTGTATGCTGAAAAACCAGAGGACCTCACATCAGCTGTTGAAGTAGCTTTAAAAGCATTTACTGGTGTGGAAAAAGTTCATCCTACAGGCATTGTGCCTCTCCCCAAAATCGGAGGTTTTCTACCATTTTTAGTACCACTTTTTGCCGGTTTAAGCGCAATTGGCGCTCTTAGCGGAGGAACTGCCGGGAAAATAAATGCCTCTGCCCGAACAATGCTAGGAATGCTGCAGTCAAGTTGAAGGAGTCTCAGCGACATAACGAAACAATGGAATCCATAGCTCTTGGGAAAACTGGAAACGGTTTATATTTAGGGCCTTACAAGGGTGGTCTAGGTCTATATTTGAAGCCTTATAAATACAAATAAATACAGAATATATCTTCAGTCTTAACTGAGCCATCATGCATACCTTTAGTTTGAGTGGTAACAGTTCAATTTTAAAAGCTAATTACACTCCCCCTCTTGATCTGAGAGATGAAACTAGCCAGTATGAACTTGGTCTGATTAGTTTAGAAACTTTTAATGCTATTCCCAATATTGATAAAACCAATAATAAATTTTATGTTGGTGATATTACTTTGGAAATCCCCACTGGATCGTACGAAATAACTGCAATAAATGATTATCTACAGCAAGCAATTCGTGACAAAAATGAAAGCAACAAGAAATTTAATTGTACCCTAAGTCTAAAGGGCAATGTAAATACGCTCAAGTGTGAGCTTGAATGTTCTCATACAGTTGACTTTACTAAGAAAAATTCTATTGGAAAGTTGTTAGATTTCATAATATTTTGCTACAGCCCAATATTAAACATGTATCTCAAACCCCTGTAAATATTTTAAAAATTGATGTGATTAAAATCGAGTGTAATATTGTTACAGGGGCTTATCACAATAATAAGCTTGTTCATACAATACATGAATTTTCACCATCAGTACCGGCTGGTTTTAAAATAATAGAAATTCCTCGAAATGTGATTTATATGCCGGTATCTACAAGAGTTATAGACAACATTGTATTGAAACTGATCGATCAACTGGTTGACTTTAGAGGAGAAATTATTACTGTAAGAATGCATTTAAGAAAATCTATATAGGCAAACGTTTTGTGTCGGGTTTATCAGTATATTACAAACCGCTGTACAGAGCAGACGTAGTATGGTTATTAAATACAACTCCAAGAAAATTGCTGATTTTAAACAATTGTTAAAAACTAAAAAGAGCCTAACAGCAGAACATAAAAAGTTTCTTGAATCTCTAGGCCTAATTGTAAAGAATTCTCAAAATGAGTATTTTAAATGTGACGGACCCTCTAAACTTTGATAACTCTATTACAAAAATTGAGAGACATAGTCATTTGCCGTACACTAACTCTTTTAAAAATAATGACGAAATTCGAATACCGGTACAGCAAACCGATATATACACTCTACCTTGGGCGAGCCATATTTATCTAGAAGGAAGACTTTTAAAAGGAGTTGATGCATCAGTTTCAAACACAGCGAAACTTGTAAACAACTTTTCGGTCACCTCTTTGAAGAAATTCGTCTTGAAATTGGTGGAAAGGTTATTGACTCGATTAGATATCCTGGAATAGCAGCAACCATGAAAGGATATATTTCTTACAATGCTAACGAATTAAATAAATATAAAAATGCTGGTTGGAGTATTGATGATGAATTTACTTGCGATATCGTTGACCCGACCACTGGAAGTTTTAATGTTTGTGTGCCGCTAAGAACCCTACTAGGATTTGCTGAAGACTTTCAAAAAATACTCATAAATGTTAAGCACGAATTGGTGTTAGTAAGAAGCCCTTCTGACATTAATGCTATTATTAATACGGCTGATGCAGAAAATGTAGTAGTTACTATTGATAAGATTGTTTGGAGGCTACCACATATTACAGTATCTGATGTCGAACGGATAGAGCTTTTAAAACTTATTGAAAATGGAACCGAATTGGGTATCGGTTTTAGAAGCTGGGAACTCACAGAACATCCATCAGTTCCAACTGGAAAACAACTTACCTGGAACATAAAGACTTCGGTGAAGGTGGAAAGACCCAGATGGATAATTTTAGGTTTTCAAACAGCCCGAAAGGATAAATTCAACAAAAACAGTAGCTTATTTGATCATTGTAATGTATCAAATGTAAAGCTTTATTTAAATTCGGAATTTTATCCGTATGATAATTTAAATTTGGAGATTTCAAGGGGACTAATAGCTACTCTTTATGAAATGTATTCCGAATTTCAAGAGAGCTACTACGAGAAAGAAAACGAACCACTTTTTACTCCCAAAAACTTTAAAAAGTATGCGCCTCTAATTGTAATTGATTGTTCAAGACATAATGAAATATTAAATTCTGGTATTATTGATGTAAGACTAGAGGTTGAAACAAAAGAAAACTTTCCCGCAAACACCAGTGCCTACTGTTTAATTATTCATGATAAACTTGTTAGATATTTACCATTAATAGGATCTGTAAGAAAGATTTAATAAATATATTTTTCCTTACATAGAGATAATTGTAATTTTAGGTTAAGTATAGTTAGTAGAATGTAGTATTGTAATTTTATGTAATGTTAGTAGCAAATTAAATGTAGCCTATTTTTGATTCACCCTGTATATGTGGTTTAAATAAATTAATTTAATATATACAATGTGTTTTATTATTAATATATTGAAATTTACACAGCGCCTCCTCGCAGTCTTTTGTAGTTTTCAGAGGGTCTTTCCAAATATACTTTAGCCGCGCGACAATGAACATAGACAACCAACACTTCTCAGCCGGCATTGCTGTCTGTAATATACCGATCAACTTTTCCAATGAACATAGACAACCACCAATACCCTTGACGTTTGTCGCCATTTTTTTTCACGCATGTACAATACTCTAAAATACACCTCACCCAAGATTCCTAGATTTTCTAAGTCACATGGTTTTTGACATATGACGTTTGACATTTGACATTTGACATTTTATTACGCAACCCCAGTTGGCGGCTGCCGTAATAAAAGGTTGTGTGGTTCAGGTGGCTTATTTGTTCTTATTATCGCTTTTCCTACAGGGCAATACCCAGACTAGCTAGTAGCGATGGGCATATTCGGATGATTTTAATATTCGAATATTCGTATTCCGAAAGATCTTCATATTCGGAATATCATTCGACATATGAAACATTGACCGATCAACGTCAGTCGGTATTCGATATATTGCGCCGACCGCTAACCGTCGACTTACCCCGAAGTCGAAAGGTTTGCTTTCGAAATAACGAATTATTCCGGATAAATCAGATGTCGGAAGATGAAAAATGAATTATTTTGTTTCGGCTTTTAATTTCAGTCGACTATTAGTGGGTCGATGTTGTGTTCGCATACGTATTCTTGTACGTTTTAAATTTGTTTTGCTGTTATTGGTGGTGCGGCGGAAGTTTTGTTTTCGTTTTAATTCGTAATTATTGGTGTGGTGTATAGAATAGTATACAGTGGCCGCCAAAAAAGTCGACATTTTGTGGAAAATTTATATTTTTGATATGAATGAACCGCGAATTGAATGAACTATCATCCGATAAGTAGCGGTATTATACCCCAGCTGATTGGAATACGAATAATTATTTAAAAGTATTATTAGTTATAAGATAGAAAATATACAAAAAAAAAAAATTAACAGATAGTTTACAGGTTTAATCACAACTGCCTGAAGTGATTAGTTCTGAATTTTGTTGTTGGTGGGTTAACTAACAGCAGTACAGTGTACCTCGCGTATACGTATACCCTCGGTGTACAAACGTGATTATTGCTTAAATGTATGTTAGTGACCTAAGACTATACGCAAAATCATATACTAGAATAGCCCTAGATATCATATAAATCGAAACAGAGAGTATTTAGCAATACGAGAAATACCTGGGAGTTAGTTCATCAAACCTGTTATCGGGTAACAGCAAATCCGGCGTGGTGGAATATTGATCCAGTACCCGTTCTTGCAATTACACTGGATCTAGGAGTAAGCCGGCTCAATGAGGGATACAGCCTTCACCAGAAGCAGTCTCCGATAGGTAAGTACCCGTGTATAGTATCGTAAGCGTAGAAGAAATCCCGAAGAAAAAAAAAAGGCCTAAAAAGAGGGTTTACGTTTGGGTACATTTGCGCTTTCTTGGATGTATCAAAGCAATAAAAAGTTATAATTAAAAGTTAAATAAGCATTATATTTATGGTTAGGCTTTTTCGTTTTAAAACAAAATAGGCGGCTTAGTTGAAATTTTAATTTAATATCGAAATATAAATAAGGAATAAATATTAAAAAGTAGAAAATAAAATTAGATTTGGAATGACTTACCAGAAGGTGGTAGGTTGGCCTTTTATTTGCAATAAATTACTTGAAAAAGACTTTTCGTGTTTTTCCTAAATAAAACAAATCCTCCAGTTTGAAGCAGCACTACTACAGATTTAGGAAAGACTATCTCTTTCGTGGAAAATCCGTTTAAAAAAAAACGCGTTAAACTGTGCCAGCTACTATGGCAAGACACAGTTCAAGAATAAAATGAATTGACCTGGCCCTTAAGAAAAAAATGACTCTTTTTGGGTTTTTCTTTAATTCCTTGTGAGGTACCTTATGGGTGATTTAGCACAATCTTTTGTTGTGTGTTTTGTACATTTCTGGGCTGTCATTCACAAATTCTGACATGTAAACAAACTTAATTTGGTTAAATTATTAATTTATGAAATGTGAATGTTAGAGAGAGTAATCCAAGAAAACACAAGGAGGTACTACACTCTTTTGGCTTAATTTATAATAAAAATCTAATTTTTGAAATAAAGAGAATAGATATAATGTTTAAAAAGGTTAATTAAAATAATTGTTTTGTTTTGCTTTTAGCCTCGCAAGATTAAGATTTCAGATTTAAGAAGGACAAATTCAATGGAATCAGAATGACTTACCGTACTAAAGAAAGAAAAATTACATGTGGACAGGACCTCCACGGAGAATCACACAAAACGAACACAATTTTAAAATAAATATAACAATTCTAAATAAAGTTTACTTAACAGAAAATAGATACCCCGTTATTTTACCCAAGCAAACCCACTTACACCACCAGGTAAGTCTCTGACACTTTACCAAGTCGAAGCCGTTGTACTACCATGGGGATGGGGAAAAATCAAACCGTAACAATTTGGCCGCCGCCATTTTTTTAGCGCATGCGTAAGACCCTAAGATACATCTCATCCACGTAACCTAACTTTTCTAAGTCACATGGTTTTGACGTATGACGTTTGACATTTGATCACCGCCATTTTTTTAGCGCATGCGCAGTACTCTAAATTACATCTCACCCAAGATTCCTAGATTTTCTAAGTCACATGGTTTTTGACATATGACGTTTGACATTTGACAGCTGACAGCCGCCATTTTTTTAGCACATGCGCAATACTCTAAAATAAACCTCGCCCAAGATTCCTAATTAATGTATGACGTCAAGATTTCGAGATATAAAGCTCCACCGGTGGTGGCGGTCCCAGAACGAATCATCTCCCTCTACTCACAGGTTGTCGGAAAAAACTAATTTTAGATTCGTGATCAGCGCCCGGTAAAAGTAAGTAGTAAAATTTTACCGCATTTATTTTGTAAAAAAATGGTTTAACCTCAAAATATGTCACTTTGAAAGGAAATTTTATTCTCTATATTTAAACGCAAAACGAATATAATTTTATATTTGACTTTGCTAATTGGTCACCGTAGAGGGTTATACACAACGATATATACATATATATATATATATATATATATATATATATATATATATATATATATATATATATATATATATATATATATATATATATATATATATATCGCCCCTGTAGAGCAAAAAGGGGCCAAGCGCCAAAATTAGCAATTTTGAGTTCTTCCGCCAAATGACATTTCAAAAAGTGCCCGATCGATGGGCATAAAGGTGCCAAGCGCCGGACCAACAATATCAGTTTTATCCGAGGGTACAAGCGCTACAAGTTAAATATAAATAAGAGCAAAAAGGTGCCAAGTGTCTGGTTATGGTGTTTAGCCCCGAGTTGTTCTGAAAAATGGTTGTGCACAAAGGTGCCAAGCGCCTTTATTATTATTTTACCGTAGGAAGTACCAAGTTTTTAACCTGTCTGTGTATGAAAACGCAACAAAACGTGGAGACTGCTTTGTATGGGGCGAGTCAGATGACAAAAGAGGTGCTCTGGAAATCAGTACTTGCATCAGCAAATGGCTTAATGGATTAGTGCAGAGAAAAGCAGGCCAATTGAAGGTTATTTTGTACTGCGACAATTGTCCAGGACAAAATAAGAATAAAACTATGTTTTCGATGCTTCTGTACCATACTCCAATAAGACACAGGACTATATAAGTGAGAGTGACGAGTCAAATGGCGATTAAGTTATTCTTTATTGTTCTCAAGAATTCTCGATATTATGTTACTAGTTTACTCTTTTCAAGAATTTTTTATTTCCTTTCCATTATAGGTACTCTACTTTTTCAGAAATTTTTTATTTCCTTTCAATTATAAGTACTCTACTTTTTCAAGAATTTTCATGATTTATTATGAGTTCATGTTATGTTGAGCTTTTGTCTGTGATAATTTTTACAGATACTAGTTTTGTATAAATAAATTACTTAACCCAGTTAATTTAGCAGTTTTGATGTATCAATTAAGGAGCCAAGCTTCCAGATAATACAAATTTCAAAACTACCTTAAGAGCAAAAAGGGCCCAAGCGACACTTTTCTTCAAAATACAAAGTTTTTTTTTAAAACGTCATAGGGCAGAATGTAGCCATTATAGCAACAGTTATTGTCACCAAAACTCATAGAAAAAGAATAAACACAAAAAGTGGAAATTAAGTATCAAATTTAAAAATTCAGTTTTTATGCTCTCCTGCACAATTTTGTATTTGGCGCTTGGTCCCTTTTTGCTCTACAGGGGCGATATATATATATATATATATATATATATATATATATATATATATATATATATATATATATATATATATATATATATATATATATATATATATATATATATATATATATATATATATATATTATATATATATATATATATATATATATATATATATATATATATATATATATATATATATATATATATATATATATATATATATATATATATATATATATATATAATATATATATATATATATATATATATATATATATATATATATATATATATATATTATATATATATATATATATATATACAACCTCGTTGGTTATACACCTCGCACGTTTGTTTGCCAGCCTAGTGGCCTTGGTGTATGCTGAAAATAGTCGTGGTCTTCTAGCATATACCTTCTAAAGGCAGCCTTGCCACTTGGAAGTGCGAACAACAGAGAAATAGAGAACTATTTCTCTGGCGAATAAACGTGCAAGATAAAAAGAACTGCCGAGCGGCAAGGCTGCCTCTAGTAGGTATAAGGAGATTTTCAAACCTAGGATCGCATCCAAATCGAGCTGGCAATGTTGTCGAGTGTAAAATCAAAAACGCCAATCTGCTTTAAAGTAAATTAATTTAAATTACAAAAAAATCTAAAAAATCTAAATAAACTTAATAAAATTTTCCATCAAGGTCTCAGATTAATAACAGGATGCATGAAGTCTACCCCCATTAATGCTTTACTCGCTGAAACTGCAGAAATAAACTTAGATCACAGAAGATTACTCATTGCTATATACCAAATTTCTATTGAAAATATTTAATTTTAAAAACCATCCACTCCTCAAAATTTTAGAAACATTAAATACATACACAAATAGTACTCACAACTATTGGAGAAACAAGAGTTCTCCATTGTTAATACAGGCATTAAAACTTATTCGCCCCTATCAGAATATTATACATATAAATAAATCTCTACCTTGCTTTGAACTAGATTACATAAATCAAATTCAGGAAATTAAAATTTTGTCATTAAATCTTAATAAAAATCTTTTAGATAACAATAAAAAAATTTTAGCAGAAACTAATAAACTTAAAGATCAATTTACTTTTATTTATACTGATGCATCTAAATCTCTAAATAAAACTGGATTTGGGGTCCACATTCCCAAAATTCAATATAACTTCTCTAGCAAACTTCCCAATGATATGAACATTTGCACTGCTGAAATAGTAGCAATAAATAAGGCTGTTACAGTTTGCTTAGAAAAAAACATAACTTCTGCTATAATTTTTAGTGATTCACAAAGTGCCATTAATAAAATTAAAAGATCACAAATCAGTAAAGATAGTGACTATATCTGTTTACTTACCAGAAGATGTATAGTGGATTGTCTCAATAACGGGTTTAATCTAATCTTATCATGGATACCGGGTCATTCAAAAATCACAGGAAATGAGGAGGCAGACAAACTAGCCAATATAGGGAGAAATCTAACTATTCCTATGCAACTAAAATTAGATAAAAATGAAATTATCCCAGTTTTAATTAAAAAAATTCAAGATAAATTTAAAGAAACCTGGCAAAAAGATTTTGTAAATAAGGGTAAATGGTATAAAAATATTCAAAGTAAATTTCCTACTAAAACTTGGTATCATAATATGACATATGTAGATAGAAGACATCTAACTACCATAATTAGAATGAGAACTGGTCATTGCCTAACCAAAAATCATTTGTATAAATTAGGTATTAGTGATAATCCTCACTGTGAATGTGGCCAAATTGAGGATCTCGACCATATTTTTTTTGAATGCCCCATCAACTCAATTCCTGGTGTTAATCTTTATCATGAGTTCATTAAAAATGGTTTAGTAACTCCGTTTAGCATTCGAAATATTCTTTCAAATATTAATCTTAAATTTATCAAAATTATACTGAAGTTTCTAAATCACAATAAAGTTAAATTATAACATATCCTTCCTTATTGCTTTTATTACCTGGGTGCTATATTCCGAGGCAACTTTCGGTTGTGTAATGCTCCTCCGTTGCCCGGGAGCGAGAAGAGTTTTGTCCTTTGTTGTGCTATCTGTTAACTAACATTTCATACACCAATTCATTTAAAAAAAAAATAAAACAAAACATACAAAACATTCTATTTATCACCATACTACTGATGCATTCTTTGACCTACAGGGAGTCTCGAGCTCGTCATCCTGAGGTCATCCCTAATGTGCTGGCGAATGGCGCTGAAAGTAAAAAAGTGGCAGCCAACGCCATAAGAATAAAAGAAGAAGAAGAAGAAGAATTTAAATTACTGGCTAAGTTTGGATTGTTATACCTAGTTTTTTAAATTGAAAACTATTTTCGAAATTAATATAAAAGTAGGAAAAATTAATCATACTCATATATTTATGATTATTTATATTCTTTTTTTTTAGATTTAACCTCAGCTTTAACATGACTAGAAATAAGGGATATAGGAATCCAAATACTTTTAAATATACCATAATTCAAAAAAAGGCTAAAAAGGCTTTAAAACGTATTGATAAATTACAAATAAAAAAATTAATTACTAATAAAGAAGAAAATCATTCTGTTAAGCAAAATGCCGTTCCAGTACCGCGTTTGCCACAACCATTAAAAGTACATTTTAAAAAAGATCTTCTAGGTAAGTGTTTTTAACAACCAGTAAGTATTAAGCTTAATTTATAAACCTGACGTTCCGTCCCCGCCGCTGTTGTAGTTTTCGTTCGCGAGTTAAACTTATGATGTTTTAATTTTGTACTTTAGTTGTTTTTCTGGCCGGCGCGAAGTGGTAACGCCAACGAAGCGTCAAGTTTATAAATAAGCAGATAGCCCAAAAAAACTGACTTAATTCTGCAGTGATTTATTTGACCATAATTTTTTCTTCATAAATCATTGTGTAGTAACATTAATTAGCGGAAGTTCAAAGTAATAGGAAACAAATTATCCACACAAATCTTAACCTATTTGCGAACAGTGTTTTAGATGCGGAGCCTTGTAAAAACGCAGTTTTTAATTTTTAGCATTAAGCTATTCCAGTAAGTGTTTAATAAAGTTTAGGATTGTTGGGGTGACAATAAGTAAAATTGTACAGATTTAGATTTTTTTTATTGACGGCTATCATCGTCTTGTGCATCTGCATAACATTTTTGAATGTAAACGCACATGACGGTTATAACCGTTTATAACACATCTAAACAAATAAATGCATTTTTATTACCAATAAATTCGGAGTGTTAGGAAAACTACCTAAATATCAAATACTATATTTGAAAGAAGGTGTAGGTACATAATTAAATTCTTTACTGGACTCGTCCATGATTGGCACATGCAGGGCATAAAGGCGGCTTATCTGAAAATTCCTTGCACCTAAAAGAGGTTTCCCTCCTTATATTGCTTTTCCAACACTCTCGACAACGTCGGAAGTAAGTTTTTCTTTTAAAGATAGAATTTTTTCAGGAAAATGCAAGAACTTTATGGAAGCGGGGTGTTGACTAATACCTGCAGCAGAAGGGCTCGGTTCGTCAAATTGTGATTTGGTCGCACTTTTTGGACAACCACATTTCGGTTTTTGTACCAAATCTTTACCTAAAAGAATTTCTGTTGGGGCGCAAACCCGTATAAAACCGTGACGTATCGGTGTCATTCTAACAGCGTTCGATCTCTATCACACCATGTATTTATGTACAGTAAATGTATTAGGGTTATATTACATTATCAACGCCGCCGTTCAGCAGTTTAAAAATCTCGGGGATCACCGAGTGTATAAGTTTATGATACACAAACAAAATAAATAAAATAAAAACAATATTTTCTTACCAAATTAGAATGTTTTAGTGCAATTACCTACAAAAATACAGGAAAGAGTGCTCACACATCAGCAGTTTTTAACCAACTAATGGGGACTTGATGTAAATTTGAACCGCTATACCCGTCATAACAATACAGGAGCTAACACATTGATAAATTTGCGCGCCATCGAAAATTTGCCTCTAATCGGACAGTTATTTTGATTCTTGCGAGCTTAATAGGACAGTTTAGTTTAGGTCCCATATACTTCCTTATAGTTTATGAGGGCGTAAGCAGTCGTGTTTTTATTAAAGAAAATAAGGATGACTGCTATAACTATCGAACCAGAAGAAGGAATTGAATTTGACGGCTATAGCCGTACTGTCCGCGAACGTGTTAATTATATTTTCATGTACTTGCTTACATGGGGATAGCAAGGTTCATCTACACTTCTGGACTATGTTTGTTCAGATTATGGGGGGGACCGTGTTGGTAGTGATGTGTTTGGCATGGGTCTGTCTGATCACGAGGCAGTTTTGTTTAATGTTTCTGTTCATGATGATTCTCGGGTCAAGTCATTGGGAGAGCGTAAAAGCTGTTTACAGCTAGGAATTATTCTAGGTTTTTAAAAAACTGTAATGATATTGAATGGAAGCAAATTTTAAGTTCAGATTGTCCGTTGAGTACTTTTCACTCTGTTTTGTTAAGTATTTTTAATGCTTCATTTCCTATTGTAAAGATTAAGTCTAAGAAAAGAAAACTGTGGTTTACTAAGGGATTAAGGATATCGGCTAGAAATATGCGCTCCTTGCATTATATAAGAAAATTTTACTTTGATAATAGAGTTTTTGTAGCATTTTTCAACAAATATCGCTCAGTTTATAGAAGAATTATAAAGACTGCGAAACAATTATATTATAAAAATAGAATTATTATAAGTAATAATAGACAAAAGGCGTCTTGGAACTTTGTTAATGAGTTGAGGGGTAAAAAAAACAGTATGATTCAATTGAGTCACAGCTGTCAGCTGAAGCTATAAATAATTTTTATTGTTCAGTTGCACTTGAATTACACAGTAAAATAAACTCTGATGTTTATCCCATGGATTTTATAAAACATATTAGTGTAGTTGACTCTTTTTTTCTCACACCTACCAATGTGCAGGAAATTACGGAAATATTTGGAACATTTAAAAATAAAAATTCATCAGGTTGGGATGAAATTTCACTTAATGTCTTTCTTCATTTGCCCCTTTCAACTCTTGAAAGCCTTGTTGATGTTATAAATTATTCTTTCCAGTCTGGCGTGTTCCCTGAGTGTCTTAAACAGGCCGTGGTTGTTCCTCTTCATAAGGGTCGCACCAGGTCGCGACAGGGTGGAGATTGTAATGTGCCGACAAATTTGAGACCCATCTCTAGACTTCCTACATTGTCCAAATTAGTGGAGAAATTGGTGAAGAAACGCCTGATGGCTTTTTTGATTAAACATGAATTGCTGTGTATTGAGCAATTTGGGTTTCGGGAGACGGTTGGTACCCATGATGCTATTTTTTCATTTATTTATTTATTTATTCCACATGTACATCACAGGCTAGAAGCCCAAATAGTACTAAGACAATATTATAACAAGCACAGTAAAAGACATACATATATAGACTCTAGTATACCAACAGAAGTATATAGAACAACAATAAAGAACGTTCAGTCGACCCAATCACCCCGTCATTATGATAACGACAGCAGCTACAGACCCTGTGCAGGCAAAAAAACGGTAGCAAGAACTGGCGCGATTTTCTTTTTAAATGCATAAAGGGTACAACAGTAATCGATGTTGCAGGGTAAGTACCTATTAAATAATGTCATGAAGCGGTTTAGCACCTCATTTTTGCCTATATCAGTTCGGCTAAAACTTACAGAAAAACTTTGTAATTGTCTGGTGGGGCGAGACGGAACCTTGAAATTTATTAAGGCGAGTAAGTCTGCACAATCGATATAATTAGTAAGGATTTTTTGGCCAAAGGATAGGGTAAGGGCGATTCTGCGCTCCTCAAGTGTTTGTAATCCTAACAAATTTAGACGTTCAGTGTGGTTTAATGTGGTGCGGTCGATATTTAGCTTCAGCAGAAGGAAATTTACAAATTTTATCTGGACTCTTTCTATCCTTGAGATATGGATTCTGTAGTATGGGGACCAGATAGTGCAGCAGTAATCCAGAAGACTCCGGACCAACGCAAAGTATAATATTTTCAGGGCCTCGACACTTTTAAAATCTGAACACTGTCTCCTGATAAATCCCGCCATCCGGAACGCCCTAGAAATTACCCAGTCAATATGATGCACAAATCGAAGTTCACTATCAAATAAAACCCCAAGGTCATTAACGACTGATACTCGCTCGAGTTGGGAGCTTCCGAGATAGTAGGATGCTAGGTGCGACGTTTTTTTCCGGGAAAAAGTAATTACCCTGCACTTGATCATATTCAAATGTAAGTTATTAATGGTTGCCCAGGAATTCAAGTTCGAGATATTATTTTGCAGAATTTGACAGTAATTAGAGTTGTTAATTGTACGAAAAATTTTGAGGTCGTCTGCAAAAAAAAGAAAATTGCACTGTTCGAAGATAGAACTTAGGTCGTTAATAAATATGAGAAACAGAATTGGCCCCAGATGGGATCCTTGTGAGACACCAGAAAGTACATTAACTTCCTCAGATATTTCAGTGCCTATTCTAACAACCTGTGTACGATTCTGCAGATAGCTCTTAAACCAGCCTAGCAGTGGATCACCTATTCCATAAGCCTCCAACTTACATATTAAGATATGCTGGTCCACTTGGTCAAAAGCCTTTCGAAAGTCAAAGTATACTGCGTCGACCTGCAAACCGGCATCTAGAGCAGATGAGAGGGTATTTGAAAACATGCACAAATTCGTTTCGCAGGATCTACGGGGGAAGAAACCATGTTGAAATGTAGTAATGGTATTTTTAAAAGTATTAAATAAAACATCAGTAACAATCTTCTCAAAAACTTTTGCAACACAATTCAACTTTGAAATTGCTCGATGGTTGGATACCTCAGCACGATTGCCACTCTTGAAACGGAGTGTGATATATGCCGCTTTCCATAAAGATGGGACAGTACTGGTTTTTAGTGAGAGACTATAAATATAGGAGAGAGGTACAGATAGCGTAGGGCTGCAATTATAAAGAAAAACTGGTGGTACTAAGTCAGGTCCAGCCCCTTTGCTGGTGTCTAAACTAATTAACTGGTTAAACACGATATTGCTATCGAAGTAAATGCTGGAAAGATTGATATCAGTGCTAGTAGGTAAGTGTGCACTAAAATTAGCCTGTGCATCATGCCGAATGTAGACAGAACTAAAGAACTCTGCAAATAACTGAACTGTTTCTTTGGGACATGTTGAGACTCGGTCATTGTATCTCATCACATTGGGATAACCATTAGTATCACGTTTAGCACGAATGTAAGACCAGAGAGATCTGACATTTTCCAAAACTCTATACTGAGCAGTGTTCAGGAATATACCATAGTCTGTGTTAATTGATGCCTTAGAATCACTTCTTAAACGCCTATAGCAGTCTTTGTTGGTTTCCGATTTGCTGTGTTTATATTTGTTAAAAGCCCTATTTTTTTTAGAAATTAAGGTAATTGTTTGCTTAGAAAAATAAGAGGGGTATTTTAATGATGTTGCGGGACACTTCGGCACATATAATTCAATACCAATATAGAGAATTGAGTAAAACAGTTCGACCACCCTCTCAACATCCCGACCACAAGTGTGCAGCACACTCCAATCTACATTTTCAAAGTAATCATTTAAGGAATCGTAGTCGGCTTGGAAATAGTTTCGTTTATCCTGTCTGTCGACATCGGCACTAATTAATGAAGTTGAGGGGCATCAAGAAAAATCGCTATCTCCAATGGCGGGTGATGTGCGTCGACTTTGCTTAGAGGCGTATTACACTTAGAAACATAGATATTTAGACAATTAGAAAATACAAGATCTAACACATTATTATTAAAATTAGTAATATTATTGAGCTGTACAAGATCATAAAAACAGGTGGATTCATGTAGAATAATTTCGCATTCATTATTTGAGACTAAGATATTATTGGGGTCGTTATTTAGTAGGTGAAGATAGTCTATGTCACCACCAATATTACTACCTTCACAATCTACGGAAGCGAAAGAACGAGTGTAATTTGGCAGGTTATAATCGCCAATTAAGATTATTTTTGACTTTGGAAAGTTATCGCATATTAGAGCCACACTGGTTAAATGATTCTCGTATACATCTAAAGGAGAGTTCGGTGAAATATAAACAGCACAAAATACATAAAAGGTTTCCCTAAAGGTTACACCTTGAATGAATTGTTTTTTTAGGCTTAGTTAACTTCCAAACATTGTAATTTTACTGTGTTTAATAGTTTTATTTTTTACAGCTTGAAAGCACATTTGATTGACTGATTGATTGATAGATATTTAAAATTTTATTTATGTGTTTTACTATCCAATGTGCATATTTTGATAATTCATTTTTACCGCATTAATTTATTAGTACCGTTACATCATGTTATAAGTTATAGATTTTTTTATATAGACAAGATAAGGGAATTAGAATCAACTTTATGTATATTTACCTTTTTTATCAACTTTCTTATTCTAGTACATTTATGCAACTGTTGATTTTTTTTTCTCTTCAAGACACCAGAGTTTAGTTCTGGTTAGTTAATTAAGAAATTTGTTTTTAATTATTTTATACTTGTGTTTTATATTATATGTATTTTGACTCCAAATACTTAATTTTACAATGACTTGATGGTCAGCAAAAGTTTTAATGTCTTTTATCAATTGTTTTTTAGACTTAGTTAATTCCAAACATTGTATTTTATTATGTTTAATAGTTTTATTTTTCACAGCTTTGTTAACAAGAGTCTTATTCTTTAAACAATAAAGCATATTTGATTGATTGATTGATTGAAGGTATGGGCAGGGAGGGGCAGCTGCCCTCCCTTAGAAGAGCGGTCATTCGCTGGTAAACTGTGAACAGACTTGAAGGCTGGCTTGTGAAATCATACTAACTATATGTGATGTGATCTCTAATATAATTTTTTTACATCATTTCTTACTCTAAAAATATGTCACTTACAACGACAAGGGTAGCGTGGTTTTTATTGTTATAGAAAAATGAATCATAAAACGTTTTGTGAAAACCCAAAAGAACTTAAAAAAAAGTAGTAAAAAACCCTAACTAAAATAGACATAGAAGCGGAGCAGGTGGGCGGGATGTGGGGTGAGAGCGGAGCCAACTGATCAGCCAATGTTGTGCGCCTTCATAGGTCGCCACTTACATTAATTCAAGCTATTTCTGATTTTAATATATTTTTTTTATTACTACCTCCACTGCTCATGTGAAACTCAAATGGTAAACACAACGGTCAAAACAAACAATATAATCCAGGGCTTTCTTTGTCTGCCCCACCTTATATACAATACTGGCTACGCCCTTGCTTGCTTATCATATTCTTGACA
Organism: Listronotus oregonensis; assembly: GCA_019359885.1. NCBI lineage: Eukaryota > Metazoa > Arthropoda > Insecta > Coleoptera > Curculionidae > Listronotus > Listronotus oregonensis. The sequence continues at coordinate 56,205 of JAHBCN010000833.1, read as the reverse complement.
AAGGTTGACTAGTGAAATTAGAGACAATGAAAGATATGCTTGTAATTTCATTTTCTTAATTCTATTTTATTAACATTGCTAGCACTTTTATTATTCCTACTAGGTTGTTTTATCAGAATAGAATACACACACCTTAAAAATCTGGCTGAACTTTTAAAAAATCTTAATGGTAACATTTCATTAATGTGTGTAGCACTAAATTTTTAAATATTTTTGCCTTTCTCTTAAGTGAAAACAGAATGGAGTACTTGGTTCTTAAAAAAAAACAAGAAAGAAACATATATAATCCGTTGTTTGTGATTGATACTTAAGTGATTAATACAAGTAATAAAAGACCAGTGACAAAAAAATTTATTAAATAGGTTTTAACTTGGTTGTAGTTTTTTAATGCAATTTTAATGTGTTCACTATCTGTTTGGTGTGATTGTTAAAATTAATGTTCTTTTTAAAAGTACTTTGAGATCATAATTTTAGTTCTTGTTTATATACATACTATTTAAATGTAATTTTAGTGATATTTTTTTTTCTGTTTACTTATTTATATTTTTATTGAATGACGTGTGTAAACGCCAATGGTGTCCTAACATTAATAAATTATTTCATTTTATTTCAACTTGTAACTGTAACTGTTATCCAAAAACCAAATGATCCATAGTATTGGTGCTCTCTGTACTGCAAGGGGATATAATAATAATAATGGTGAACGAGATTGCCCCCGGAAACGCCGATATTAAATTAACAGAAAGACTTCTAAACATTAATATCAAGTCTTACATAACGTCTCAAAATATCGAACAAGCTGACAATACATTCGGTAGACAGAGGCGAATCGGATTATTATTGTTTTTTTTTTAGATATGAATATAATACTAAGTATATATCAAGGAAGTTTAAAGGTGTATGGAAGCCTAATACTATGGCCCATTCGATCAAAAAATGTCCAGCCCAGTACGAAAATAACTGTCACAGTTGGCCCCGCCGATTCTGCGCAATAACAAAATTCCACGAAATAATTTAATGTGTTGCCTACTTACACACTGATAAATCAGTGTGTAGTTAGGCAACACATTATACTTTTATGAGAGCCGGAGTACGTTTTTTTTCTTTTTTTCGTTGTGGTTTGTGCCCTTTGCGCCATATCACTTTTCGATTGTTTTGCTTTGTGTGATTATATTTTGTGGTTGCAGAAGTTTTTTCTGATTGATAAAAACCTTCTTATTTTCGTGATCAGTGTTTATTAAATTGTGACTATAATTTTGTGTTAATTGTTTGTTACTTATAATATCGTAACAAAAAAAACCATACAATCGGTTTTGTCTTACAAATCCAAGGGTAACACACCCGGCATTTTTTACTTTAGGTAGTATTTCTTATATTTAAATTAGATGCTTCTTATGAGACGTAACGTTAGGTAACCGAATAAATAATAATATATCAATTATGAATAATAGAAAATGAAAATTTCATAGGAAATAACAGTGAGAAAAGTAAGGCAATCTTAACTATCTTTTAGATGATTTCCACAATGTTTGTGTATTTCTGTGCATTATTAAAAAGAAATAAGGTTTTCATTTAGGTATTTTTAGTTCATTTAATAATTTAGTACATTCTTCTGAAAATTATTAATTACTGGACAGACCAGGCAAATTTTAATATATACAGATCCCTCTAATTGAATGAAAGAAAGTATAATTTTATGTTAAAGTTTCTTTTTGCATTTTCTGTATTTGTTTAAAAAGAAATTGGATTTTTGGTTTCTTAAACTTACATTATCAACTTTTTAAGCTCGACCAAAGATAATACTACTACGAATAGATGGTTTATTTAAATGGGGCGTTTTGAATCAGTTCGGAGATATCAATGCTTCCGTAAATGCGAATAAAATTAAGTCGGTAACCCCTGCCCCAGCGAATCGAGGTACGAAACCATGTGCGACATTGTCAATGTCTAGTCGCGTTTCATCACGCCAATAGTAAAGGCCTGCCGGCAACACTGTTTAACTTTCGTTCAAGGATAGCGAGAAAATCTCTCGATGGACATCGGCTCGTGTTAGCCAAAGTCCATTAGGGGTATCAAAAATATAGCATTGAATGGTTCATCTTATCCGTAGTAGTATTATCTTTGGCTCGACATACTGTAGACACACAATATTTAACGGATACTGTTACAATGGATACCTTGGTACCAAAGGTTACTAAACATTTTTAACCACTGTTATTCTGTCTCATTAATGTTAGATATTAGTGAACACTATATGCCCAAAAAACAGTTATAAAAATTTTCACTTTTTAATGGACAACCGAAATCTTAGGATTAGATTAAACTCATTTACACTATCTTGCCCTTCTTTTATCACAAAATTGGTTATAAGTGCATGAAACTATCAAACAATGTTTAAAATTTATTTTAAAAAATCGGGTTTTTATTTATTTACAAAGATTTTTGGTAAAAATATAAAACTCCCAAAAACATCGACCATTTAAATAGAAGGCTGTAAAGTGGCACCATCTATTCTTTCCATATTATATCAGATGATATAAAATCCAATATTACACAATAATTGTAAATATTCTATAGTAGAATCGTTTAATCACCAACAATTTTGTGCAAAAAATAAAAAAAAAACAGTAAATGATTGAATTTGTCATTTGATGATGTCAACTTTATAGATAGAATTATGGAAGTCCGGCCCTGACCTACTATTCATTGCGCAAACTCCGCGGGGCCAATCCCCCTATTCCCGCTGCCCTACACGCATGGACAATTTTGTTCTACAGTATTGGGCTTCCATACACCTTTAAACTTCCTTGGTATATATACCGGGTGTTTCTCAAAGGTGGTCCCCCCTAATTTTTTTTTTATTTTTTAAGATGGAAAAATGAAATGTGGCTTGTCAATATATGACCTAAAAATGCATTGAATGGCATGTTCAATTGTTTCTGATGATTTCCGGTTTTACCGGAAATGACCTCAACTTTTGAATTTTAAATGGAACACCGTGTATTTTTTTTACCTATTCGATAGAAAATGACATTCTAAATAAAATGACACCCCATATGTCAACTTTTGACATTTTCCTTTAAAAATATTTATTTTTTTGAAATCCAATCTAGAGTGCCATGACGTCTTTTAAACAACCAATTTTGAGTCCGGGAGGCGTAAAAAAATAGTTTTATAAGTATCTTTCATATTTTATGTCTTTTTCAGAAAAGTAAAAAGATTTTAAAATTTTATTTCTAAACATAACTATTTTTTAAAATACAACGATGGTGACTCGTTGCCATATTTGTAAAGAGCATTTTTTGTAAATAATTTAATACCTCACACTTGATATTTGGACTTAAATTAACAATAAAAAAGCTAAAATATAGGCATCATAGTTGTTACTTTTAAGAATAATAATTATTAAATTATTATTATTATTATTATTAATTAAATTTATAGGTATTTAAATCAAAATGCCTTATTATTAAACACAGCAAGAACTTTTAAATAACTAACTCACATTTAATTATTACACTATGCTACATCGTTATTTAACATACCAGTAAACGTTTTTGTTTTTTTCAAGCCTACTTGACAAAATTGCCGAAATGCATATGTTTCTTTTAATCGTATGCCACGGCCCGGATGTTTTAATAATTTTATAAGCAACAATTAGTATGCTTATTTTTTTGCTTTTTTATTGTTGATTTAACTTATATATATATATATATATATATATATATATATATATATATATATATATATATATATAAAAGTGGAAGGTAGTCTTGACCGACTAGTTGAATACAAAGATTCTAAATTCTTGGGGATTCGGTCCAGGGCGAAGTAAAACTCTTTTTTTACTAAACGCCGAGCTTTCGGAAATTTATTTTTTCCTTTTCAAGGCTACAATATAAAGAAAAATTTTTTTTTTACAATCAAAAATTAATCTACAGATGCAACTTCTTGTTTTAAAAACGATAAAAAATATATATAGCAAATTATAACAATAAAACTTACGTGCAAAGTGAGTCCCTTCTTACTACAAGTCGTTTATAAGTGATGAACTATCAAATTTTAATTTATTTTAAAATCGTTTATTTATTTCAAAAGATTTTTGGTAAAAATTAAAACTCCAAAACATCGACCATTTAAATAGAAGGCTGTAAGTGGCACCATTTATTCTTTCCATATTATATCAGATGATATTAAATCAATATCAAATATTGTAATTATTCTATAGTAGAATCGTTTAATCCAACAATTTTGTCAAATATAGAAAACATAAATATGATTTGTCATTGATGATGTCAACTTTATAGATGAATAGAAGTCGGCTGACCTCATTCATTGCAAACTCGGCAAATCCTATTCCCGTCCCTACAGCAGGACAATTGTTCTACATATGGGCTCCATACATAAACATCCTTAGTATTATGCAAGTGTTTCTCAAAGGTGCTCCTAATTTTTATTTTAAGATGGAAAAATAAAATGGGCTTGTAATTATGCTAAAATGTTGAATGGCATGTTCAATTGTTCTGATGATTTCGTTTTACGAAAATGACCTCAAATTGAATTTTAAATGACACTGAATTTTTTACCTATTCATGAAAAGACTTCAAAACAAAGACACCATAATTCAACTTTGAATTTCTTTAATTTTTTTTTGAATCCATCTAGTGCCATGTTTTTAAAAATTTTAGTGCGTAAATTATTTATAATATTTTCATATTATATCTTTCAGAAAAGTAAAAAGATCTTTAAAATTTTATTTCTAAACATAATTTTCTTAAAATACAACGATGCGACTCTTGCCATATTCAAGCATTTTTTGTAAATAATTTAATCCTCACATATATTTGGACAAATTAACAATAAAAAGCTAAATATGGATCATGTTGTTACTTTTAAGAATAATACTATTATTGATTATTATTATTAACTTAAATTAGTATTTAAATCAAGATGTTTTATTAAAACACACAGGAACTTTTAAATAATAACTCAATTTAATTATTACACTATGCTACATGTTATTTAACATACCAGTAAATTTTTGTTTTTTCAAGCCTACTTGACAAAATCACTAAATGCATATGTTTCTTGTTAATCGTATGCCAGGCCGGATGTTTTAATATTTTATAAAACAATTAGTTGCTTATTTTTGCTTTATTGTTGATTGTAAAAATTCTTATATATTATAAAAAAATAATTTAAATATTATAAATATATATATATATATATATATATAAATTTAATATTATATATATATATATATATATATATATATATATATATATATATATATATATATACACAATAATCTATAACATTATGCTTAAAAACTAATATGTTTCCTAAAATAGACCCCTTTCCAAATCAATATAAGACATATAATTCCCACCCATTGGTCCGATTTGCCTCGGTCTACCCTATTGGTGGAAGATATTTCGTAGTACACATCCGCATTTAGCCAGAATTTCCGATTCTTGACTTAACGGGAACACTACAATTCTTGAGTGGTTTGTAGAAGGCTGGACTATATTGATACCAAAAAAAAAAGGTTTAAAACAACCCAAAACCTCTCATTTCATTTGCCCCAATCCAATATAAACACAACTTCAGTATGACGTGGATTGACTAGAAGAAAGCATTTGTCACAACATCTTAGGAATTAGTTGCATCTGCTAAAAGACCTTAAGGTTTCTTTTAACCTAATTCGATGTATTGAGCGTCTAAAGGCCGTATTTAAGGGTGCCTCACCAAGTCTTTTGTTATTTTGTATATCGCTACTTCCCGTGCCCTTGTCTCTTCGGAAGATACGCGGATACTGCTGTAGACCACCTGGAAGATGTGAGCTTAAGGTAACCCATCTCTTTTATATGGATGACCTAAAACTCTACACAACTAACTTGCGAGACCTACAACAGTCTCTTAAAGTGGTTCATGAATATACCAGAAATGTTGGCACGGAGTGCTACTTCAACAAGTGTGCAAAAGTTAGTCTAGAGAAAGGTCGATACGAAAACGATTTAGAAGCTGGCCGGCTTGTCGATAAAGAGCTACTCCGTCCTTAACAAAACAACGTAAATGATTGGTATTTAGGTATCAACGGTATCAACAACGATATAAAGGAACGGGAGAAACGAGCCAAATATCAAGATCTTTTTGGCGAACTCTGGGGCCTCTATTCGGAGCTCGGACGAAATAAAGAAAAGACTTAACATTTCATTCATAAGTGACACTTTGTTTTGTCCCAGACATTATCAATAAAATCATATAAGGGGAAAAAGGATAGAAGATAAATTAGGGCTGATCAAGGCAACATTGTACGAGCCTTGCAGTTTCGACCAGTGGCGTATGGTTTATGTTAGAAGTTTCAATTATATATATATTTATTAAAAATATTAATTTTTAAATCGTTTTATTTATGGTGATCTTTTTAATTTTAGTTTAGGAAAAAATATTGATTAGCAACATAAATAGTTATAAAATATTTTATTCTAAAAAAACATAAAATATTTTTGGTATATTGGTTATTTAAACAAAATTACTTTTCTCCTATAAATTTAGAATAATGTGGGCCACAAATTAATAAAAAAAAGACAAAAACTAGGGATACTTTTTATTATATAAGGTACACAAAAAATAACTTAAATATTAGATATAAGGCAAAAATAAAAAATTATTTACTTATTCCTAAGATAATATACAATGTCAACCATAAAGTTCGCATCAAATGGGAAAATTTTTCCCTAATTAATTCGGGTAATTTTTTTTTGCCAAAAGTTTTTGTTTGAAAAATAATGCCAAATAATGTATACAGGGTGCCACAGATTCAAGTGCATGCATGGGGATCTCGGATACCGTAAGAGATAAGAAGTCTGTTAAATTATGGCAAAGTTGAGTATTTACATAACGAACCATATCCACTTTAGAAAGTTGCAAAATTCCGAGTACTTTCGGAGATATCCGAAAAAACAAACGAAATTTGCCGATTTCGTTTTTATTTTTTTCTGACGTTATTTAAAGAGATATGGAAAAACAAAAGACACTTTCTCGTGGCCACTTTTTAAGCTCTACAAAACAGCGTTAAGATATTTTCCGCACGACGTTTCGTTTTCGTTAAATCATCATCAACTTTATTTTTTAAATACGTACCTGGTTTTTTTATTTCATTTTTTTGAACCCCTTATTATTCCAATAACAAAAATGTATAACACTTAATATTTTTTAACAAATATGAAACGCCCCTATAAGAAATAATGTGCGTTCCTTGTCTAACTCATTGTCTCTTATGGAAAATATGTTTATTTAACAGAAAAATATTAAATGTTATACATCATTGTAATTGGGAACTGCTTCAAAAAAAATGCAATGAACAATTAAGTGCCGTATTTAAAAAAATAAAGTTGATGATGGTTTAACGAAAACGAAACGTCGAACCGAAAATCTCTCAACGCTGTTTTGTAAGAGCTTAAAAATGCCATAAAGTGTCTTTATTTTCCATATCTCTTTAAATAACGTCAGAAAAAATAAAAGAAATCGGCAAATTTCGGTTTTTTCCAGATATCTCCGGAAGTACTCGGAATTTTACAACTTTCTAAACGGCATGTTGTTAGGCACCTAAATGCGCAACTTTGCAATAATTTAACCGACTTTGTATCTTTTACGGTTTTCAAGATCCCCATGCATGTACTTGAATCTGTGGCACCCTGTATAAGGATGATCACGTGACTTTTTTCAGCTGTCAAATTTGAATTTTTTTTTCAGAAAATCGCAAAATGAAGCATTATCTTTCAAAATTTCGAAAAATTGTGTTGGAATGTTGCAAAATATATTTTGGGGACAGCTAAATTGATTGCGGCGCTCGCTGTGGTCAAATTTTTCGATAAATCATGCACCCAATTATCCATGAATATGTGTCATCCCTAAAAGTTAATTAAATTAAAAACATATTTACGTGAAAACCTTTAGAAAACTTTTGCTGATTTTGTAAGACCATATTAATTACATACCCTTTCACTTTCCTAGGGGGAGTCTCAAGTAAAGTGGAGTCAGAGCTTGTTGTAACGTGTTTGAAATAAAATATCGAGGTGGTTTCTCTTAACACATTATTTATTATCACAGTCAAAATAAATCACAGTTTACTTAATACTATCAGGACATGTTGCTAGGTAGACGGCCCAGGTAGGAGAGCGCGTCTCTTCTCCGATGCCTTGTGCATCGCTTAGAATCGCGCATGGCATTGTTGCCAAACTTAGATTAATAATTTCTTAGTTACTGCACTCTCCCCTCCTTAATCAATGCTAATATTTTACAAAATGATGCTATGCAGCAATAAAATTTCTACATACAATTTATGAGATACGAACTATACAATCATGCTATGCAGCAGTACCCAATTCAAACATTTAATGCATAACATATTAATTATAAGGAGCTTTGTGCTTTTAAATGTAACTACAATTACAGCTTTTGTAGCCAAACATTCATAACTTATTTCCTTGAAAATTACCAAAACTGGTTGATTTGCCTTTTAATTGAAAGTTGTCTGTGATACGTACTTTAAATAATAATACACTGTCCTACCTACGGTTTTACCTATATACATATATATATATATATATATATATATATATATATATATAATATATATATATATATATATATATATATATATATATATATATATATATATATATATATATATATATATATATATATATATATATATATATATATTTATTTTTCATTTTTAAGATAATCGAATTAACTATTTAATTTCGTCACAAACAAACAAAATTTACCTTTAAAATGACATTTAACATTTATCGTTCCAATCACCAACTTTTTTTTTTTTTTAACACATTTACATTGTTCTCCTACCCTAGCACAAAGTCTTTATATTTTGCTGGTATTTTTGACTTTCTACCTGATCTGGACTGGTATTCCTGAGGAGTCTTTTTGATTCTCGCATTGTTAGAATTATTTTTACTTATATCAGACTCCGCAGAGTCAAAGCTTCCGTTATCGGAGCTAAAATTTCCCGAACTTATTGATCTATCCAGGGACGCTTCCCTGGGCAATGTCCTTAACTCTTCATGACCACCAGTACCAGATAAATTATACCTATTACTATTACTATAGGATGCTTCCTCCACAGTCGTGTTCAGAGGCAATGGAAGGATTGCGCTGGCCTCTGTTGAAGGCTCTAACCGTGCAGTTTTCTCCGTTGGTGTGCTAGGTGGTTTTGCTGCTGCCAAGTCCCCGTCGCCCCCGTCGACGATCGAAGCCCCCTCCAATGGCTGCTGAAGACCTGAAATTCGAACGCTAGTGCCAACATTTAAGTGCGAAAATGACATATTAGATTCGTTAGTGTTAGTAAAGAAATGTTTATCAAAATTATTACTAGTATTTATTTGAGACCTGAAATTATTTAAAGAATCAGACATATTATTGCAATGTTTATTAGGTGACTCATCCTCTCCCCCATAGGGAATGATTTGATTCAGGTGTCTTTTCCAAACTTGTCCGGTGCTTGCCTGACATATATATGTGTTCTTGCCAATTCTTTTATTGATTCTCCCTAGCGTCCATTTCTTCTCATCTCTCTGGTGGTAATCTCTCAGCATTACCTGTTGACCTATTCTATATTCCCTTTTTGATTTACTTGACTCGTTTGTATTTTTGTGCCTTTCAGTGGTATTAGGATTGTTAATATTTTTTTCTTGTAGTAAGTCTAATCTGGTTCTTATTTTCCTGTTAAACATTCTTTCAGCTGGTGTTTCACCTGTTGAGGTATGTTTCAGGTTTCTGTATGTTATTAAAAATCTTGATATCAAGGTTAATATTGATTTTCTTTCATTTTTGGGGTCTTCAAGTGACGCCTTCATTCGTGATTTGAATGTTTTTACCATATTTTCAGCCAGTCCATTGCTTTCTGGATGATACGGCGGAGATGTTATATGTTTAATGCCGTTTGCACGAAAGAATGATTCTAAATTATCTGAAACAAATTGTGGGCCATTGTCTGATACCACTGTTTTCGGTATTCCAAAACGTGCAAAAATTTCTCTTAGTTTTTCTTCAGTTTCCCTCGCATTTGTTGATCTCATTGGAATTACTTCTGGCCACCTGCTATAGGAATCAACCAATACCAAATACATAGTTTGTCGTAGCTGCAAATAATCAATATGTACTCTTTCGAATACTTCTGTCGACTCTGGCCATGAGAGTAACTCTTTTGTTGGTCTTTGTTTATTTATTAAACATGGCATACATGCTTTTACCATATTTTCGATATCGGTATCGATTTTTGGCCAATACATAGTTGATCTCGCCATGGTTTTTATCTTGTTTATGCCAAAATGAGATGTATGAAGTTCGTTCAATAGCCGTTTCCTTAGACTCTTAGGAATTATCATCCTGTGTCCCCACATGAGAACGTCTGTGTCTGCTGTCAACTCGTGTCTTTTTGGAAGTATGGCTTTAATTCCTCTGATACTTGATTTGGCCACTGGTCATCTTTTACACATTTTAAAACGACCCTTAATATATCATCTTGGGCTGTTTTTACTCGAACTTCTGTGTTATCTATTGGCCATGACTCGACTGTTTCCGTAAAATTGATATAAAGGCCTTTGCCACTGTACTCTTCAGACCTGTAATCCACTGGTATAGGTGCCCTAGATAAATAATCTGCTACTGTGTTGTCGGTCCCTTTGATATGCTGCAAAGAATAGTTAAAATTTGACAGATACATAGCCCATCGTAACAATCGATTAGAGGCCATCGTTGGTAAATCTCGATGTTCACCCAACCAGGAAATAATAGGTTTATTATCTGTCTTAATTACAAATTTATTCCCTGCTAAATAATGGTAAAACTTTCTTACCGAATAAAAAATTGCTAAGCTTTCAAGTTGCAACGTCGGCCATTTTGCCTCAGTCTTATTTAACGTTCTTGACACACATGCAATCATTCTTTCCTCACCATTTATAACATGACTTAGTACTCCACTTATACCTATGTTACTTGCATCACACGTCAATGTTATTGGTAGTTTGGGATCAAAGTGAATAAGACAATTATCATCTATCATTCCTTTTTTATTTCTAGAAACGCACTTTCACACTCTTTTGTCCATTTAAATATTTTACTTTCCTTATGTAACAACTTGTAAATGGGTTGCAATATTTCTGCCATATTTGGAATGAATTTATGATAATAATTAACCAAACCAGCTAATTTCCTAACTTCGTTAATATTTGTCGGTCTTGGAGCATTTAAAATAGCTTTCACCTTGTCATCTGACTTTTTAAGACCTTCCTTTGTAATTTTATGCCCGAGGTAAATTAATTCATTTTTAAAAAATTCACACTTTTCTTTTTTACGGTTAACCCTGCATTGCTTAATTTTTCCATGACTTTTTTAGATTTTCTAGATGTTCTCTATCATCTCTCCCTGTTACTAAGACATCATCTATATAACCTATTACGCCTTTCATACCCTGAAATAAAGTGTCAATTTGTTTTTGGAATACGCTACTTGCAGTCGTTATCCCAAAAGGTAACCTATTCATTTTGAAAAGTCCCTGTGTGTATTTATGGTTAAAATTTTACCTGACTCTTCATCTAACTCGAGTTGGTTATAAGCTTTGCTCAAATCGATTTTTGAAAATTTTTGCCCTTCGCTCAATTTTGCAAATAAATCATTAATTAACGGTAATGGGTAAGTAAAATCCTTTAAGAATTTATTTACTGTAACTTTATAATTACCACACAATCTAATCTGACCGTTATTCTTTAAAATCGGTATGGCGGGTGTAGCCCAATCACTATTTTCTATTGGAGAAATCACACCATCCTTTACTAATTTATCTAACTCATCATCAATCACACTCCTGTAGGCAAGAGGAGGATTCTTATATTTTATAAAAATAGGACTTGCATCCTCTCTTAAATGTATTTTAACTTTAACATTCTTAAGTGCACCCAAACGTTCGCAAAATACGCTCGAATACTCACCGATTAATTTTTCCACTTCCTCATTGACATCAACATGATTGATACTTTCGATATTAACCTTAAAACCATTCAGCCAATCTCGACCAAGTAGGCCTGGACCCCGCCGTTGACAACGTAGAACTTGACAGGCTTTGTGATGTTTTGATACTCGACATTCGCCAAGAAGCTTCCTTCTGACCCGAAAGTATTTCCACCATAACCTCTAAACACTACTGTCTCGGCATCCAACCTAAAACGAGAAAAATGTCTTAAATATACATCTTTGCCAAGTGCACTCACTGCACTGCCCGTATCAATCAGCATTTGACACCATGAATTATTTATTTTTGCTTTTATAAAAAAATGGATTTGTTTTGTTTACATTGTAAATGGGCAAAATATTGATTGATGAGTTATTTTCATTTTTGTTTTCTGAATACCACAAGTCTACCTCTTCTCTTTCTGATATCTCTTCTAAAAAATGCATTTTATTTTTATTTTTATAACAAACTTTTTCTAAATGCCCTGTCTTTTTGCAAATTTGACATTTGTGATTTTTATAAAAACAATTACCTTTATGTTTACTACCACACGTTCTGCATAAATTAAAATTACTACTATGTAAATTATTTCTATTGAAATTTTTGGATAATATCCCGCAATTATTATTATAATTAAAATGTTTTTGTTTATTATTAAAATGTGAAAATTGACTTATCTGTTGTTTTTGACGTTGACTTTGATGGACATTTGACATCTTTGACATCGAAGCTCCGCCCCTTTTGTCATCTGCCGGATTCGGATTCGACCTGCTCTGTACTGCTCTGGATGGGTCACGTGGTTGGGTGACGTAGCACACATTCCGGTTGCCGCTGTTGCCATTTTCACTTCCCCCAGCGCTGATTTTCACCAAGTCTTCGACTTTTTGTGCCAAGTTGATTGATGGTCCAATTCCGATGTTTCATCTTCCTCGCAGAGACGATCAAATATCTTTGCTGAATATATTCCGCTTACGAATTTATCTTTTAGCACAGTTTTGAGCCGATTTTCGAATTTGAAATCAATAGCTGTACTTCGGATTCTTGCATACCATTCCATAACGGATTCATAGCTTTCTTGTTGAATTTTATAAAATTTTCTTCGTTCTCGCCACAGGCTTTTCTGCATATCGTATTGTTTATTCATCATACATTACATAGTTCTTCATATGTTTTTTGTTTAGGCAAATCTGGGAAAGACAAATCTCTCAACAACTTATATACTGTTGGACTTACGGAACTTAGTAAAACAGCAATTTTGATTTTTTCTTCCTTTATGGCGTTGGCTTCAAAATGTTGTTCCAATCTTTCTTTATAAATTGTGAAATCGTCGTTTTCTGGAGTAAATTCTTGGAATTTGGTTGCCGCCATTTTGCAAAAACACGTGTTGAAGAGCACGCCGGTAAATTATTTATGCAATTTTTCGATGTACTTCTTTTTAATCCTTTTGATCCTCGTCGCCAATGTTGTAACGTGTTTGAAATAAAATATCGAGGTGGTTTCACTTAACACATTATTTATTATCACAGTCAAAATAAATCACAGTTTACTTAATACTATCAGGACATGTTGCTAGGTAGACGGCCCAGGTAGGAGAGCGCGTCTCTTCTCCGATGCCTTGTGCATCGCTTAGAATCGCGCATGGCATTGTTGCCAAACTTAGATTAATAATTTCTTAGTTACTGCAGAGCTAAAAAATACAGTTAAATTAATTAAGTTAAAAAATGAATAGGTCAAAAAGAGGGTACTTGTTTTAAACATAAAAGCTCAAATGTTATTAGATAGACCTACACCAAAGAAATGATGTGTTTTTTTAAATCAAGAACCAAAGTTTACAAAGATTCGTAAATATACATAACAACGTTAACAATAATTTGAATATACTAGTCTATAATAATTACCTTCCATCAACAGATTGATTGTCAAATATATGATGTGAAATTTTTGGGATGGCCCCGGGCCTTAAATATTTGCTATTGTTTGCCTTAACCAAAATATCCTGAGGATCAAATTGGTCCGAGCATAGCACAGGGTGCTTTGGTAAATGTTGTCCCTCTTCAATTCCCACAAGAGAACCAAATGTTTCTTGTCATTGGATCTGAGGGAAACCTAAAATATTAGATGATCCTTTTGTATAATGTATAATTTCTCCCACAATATTATAAACCTACTCACAAACTAATAAATTAGATAATATTCTAATAAAAATAATAAAACAAGTACAATGAATACAGTACTTTTGGTCTAGTTACTTTCCTTCAGGCTATTGTAAATCTACGCCACTGACATTGGTAAAAACATTGCCTAGCAAACAGAGCCTAACTTACCTATGAAAAGACACATCTTCGTGTAAATAGTCCAATTTTTTACACAAAACACATGCACGCACCATTTTAGAGTTTTTAATATAAGTTTGTAAATAGTTTTAACAGATAGTTTTAATAAAAACACCACAAAGCGCTTAAAAAAACCCAGGGCAACGTCGCACTACACCTAATCAAGTTCATTCCATTTATCAACGGACTGGTTGTAAAATTCCTACGCGCGTTGAAGCGGCATTGCCACATTCCGCCTGCGAAATTTCCTTTGCGGGCGAAATGTAGCAATGCTAAACGTATTTAACCAAATAAAAATAAATTAAAAATGGTTTATGTAGCAAAATTATCTTTAAATTATAATAATAATAATAATAATAATAATTGATTGGTGCTTATATACAATAGTATTTACACAAGTCTTTCAATATGAAACAGAATAGTATTAAAAAAAACATAGTACAAACTAAAAATTAAAACAAATGGCTTTAAAAGACAAAAAAAAACGTTAAAACAATTTCAAAAGTAAAACAAAGTAACTACATTTCAGCGTAGACAAACATCATGTTAAAAACGGTAATCCAAAAATTCTTTGTAATCGTAGAAGGCCTGACTGAAATCTTTTATTTTTTCCTTGTACTGCCTGCTTGGCAGATTTTTTATGTAAATGGGAAGTTTATTATAAAATTTGATGGCCAGATATCCCGGACCATCCTGACACCTCTTTAGACGCCAAAGAGCCGGCACCAAACTCTGCGAATTGCGCGTATTGTCGGAGTGTACTTCTTCATGTCGGGTGTATTCTTCGAGATGCTGTTTGACGAATATAAGATTTTCCAGTATGAAAAGTGATGGCAGAGTTAGTACCTTAAGGTTTACAAAAGCACCCCTACAATCAGCTCTATATGGCAAGCCAGCAACAATCCGAACAGCTCTTCTCTGCATCCGGAAAACCTCTGCAGCACCGGAGCTATGCCCCCATACAATAATGGCGTTTAGGAGTGAAAAAGTGAAAAATGGGCCTGCCTCAAAACATCTTGAGTCACACAATCCGCAAGGCCACGCAGCAGAAACGCACCTGAGGCCAACCGTTTGCAGCAATAATGCCCGATACATCCCAGCGAAGCCCTGAATCGAGGTATATACCAAGGAACTTGACGTTTGCTTCAGTTAAATGTTTCGGCATGTCACGCAACGAAAAAACTATTTTTGTCTTTGTGGCATTAAGATATAGCTTGTTACATGTAAACCAGGATTCGGCCCGCAAAAGAGCCCCACGCGAACACTCCAGGGCCTCAGTACAATCCCCTCTGGCGCAGGAAAAAGTTGTGTCATCCGCAAACAGGGTATAGTGAACAGATGTGTCAAACTGTGGTAAATCATTTATATAAATAAGAAACAAAAGAGGCCCCAGAACAGAGCCCTGAGGCACTCCCACACTTATTGCCCTCTTTGCAGACTCTACACCAGCCACCCGCACAGTCTGAGTTCGACCGGATAGATAGCTTCTCAATAGGGATATGGTATTTGCATCAATATTGTAACGTTTAAGCTTTTGCACGAGAATTTGGTGCGAGACACAATCGAAAGCCTTGCTTAAATCACAGAAGCAACTCGACACAAACTCCCGGTCCTCAAATGCCATGCGAACAATAGACACCAGATCCAGAATTGCGGAAGATGTGTGGAGTCCCTCACGGAAGCCAAACTGCTGAACCGAGAGCAGCTCGTTACCCTCGAAGAAATCACACATCCGAGAGGCCAAGAATTTCTCAAAAATCTTCGAAAATATCGGCAGCAAAGAGATAGGCATGTAGTTGCTAAGATCACTACTGTCACCCTTTTTAAAAATCGGAATTACTACGGCTTGCTTAAGGACAGAGGGAAAGATATTTTCTTCTATACATAAGTTAATCAGCTTGGTTAGAGGAATTATAATTAGGTTTTTTACCAACTCCACTGTCATGCCAAATGGGTCTCTGCTTTTTTTATTTTTTAGGCTGTTAATAATATCCCTTATTTCATTAAAAGTAGCATCTGTCATGGCAAACCTGTCAGAAGGCAATTCACGAATATTCTCAACCGGATCCAGCGTCGACCCGCCAATCCGTGCCTGCAAGTCCGTGGCCACACTTACAAAGAAATCATTAAACTGATCTGAAGTGAGATTAGTTTTCGTAACATCCTCCATTTTGACACCACGATACTCGTTCAGTATTTTCCACATACAACGGGCAGGGTTTGAGGAGTTCCTTATCAATGAGTCATTCGCTGATTTCTTTGCTTTCTTTATAGCTCTTCGATAAATAATTTTATGGGATCTTATTAGGTGCCTCAGGTACCCTGAGGGCGGTTGTCCTTGTAAGTCACTCAAGAAATGTAAGGTGTCACGCATCTCTCTCAGCTCATTTGTAAACCAATTTACTGTGCGATTCTGATCATTTCTTTTATAATATGTTTTTTCCGGAAAGGACTTATCATAAGCGAGTGAGATCCTTTCACAAAACAGAGATAATCTGTCATCGACCGACATACCAGCATTGTCAACAAAATCCCAGTTTATGTCTTCAACCCTGGAATAAAAAGATGCTTTTTCCTGTATAGTTAAAGGTCTGCAGAACTTTCTTACACCCCGAATCCCTGATAGCGATCGGAACACGAAACTGCACCAGCTGCCCGAGATGGTCCAACAAGCCGTTATTAAATAGCGAAGTCTTACAATTATTAGTACCAAAGTTTGAAAATACGTTGTCTAGGCAGTTGTTTTGCCTTGTAGCCATTTTAATTAGTTGGATAAAACCAAATGATTCTAGCATACAGCATAGTTTATTGCATTCTCGAGACCCCGTACCAAAATGAACATTAAAATCGCCAGCAATGATTATCTTATTTTTATGACCAATAATATCTATAGCACTCTCAATGATATCCAAAAAGGTGTCAACGGGGCCAGATGACGGTCTGTAGACTGAAATGACATAAATTTTAATTGTTTTTATAAATATACAACAGACCTCAGCAGTTCCTTCTACAGTCAGTGCCCCCACGTCAGAAATTATTTTAAAATTATAATTGTGGTTCAATAGAAGAGTTGCACCTCCACCTCTGCTACTGGATCGACAGGCCGCTGTAGCTGATGTAAACCCAGATATGCGGGTATTCTGGAATTTTTCCTGCGACAGCCAGTGCTCGCTCACACAGAGAATGTTCACAGACTTGTCCAAAAGAAACGCTTCTAATTCATTTATTTTATTATTAATTGATTGCATATTTTGGTGAAACAGTCTTATTTCTCTCGGTTCTTTGTTTTTAAAATGACAAGCACCAACCTTCCTCGTTGTGCAGTCAACCACTGAATTAGGATTTGTGCTTGTCCCAATTTTATTTGCTAACTCACTGTTGCACGGGTTCGCCTTGCTCGAAAAAATTGTTGATTGGAAGTCATATCAATTTGTTTGACTCTAAATGTGGGTGGTGGATATCCTTTCGGGAATGTGGATATTTTAGGCATCCAATCATCATTCCTTCCTAAGAGCTTATTCAAGCGTTCGACAAATGGCGATGTAACAGTATTTCCCAAATCCTGTGGGTTACTCGTGGAATAAACAAATTTTGAGCAGGTATACCTGAAAAGTCTACCCTTAGTTTTATAATATGAGGAACCGTCATTAAACGCATCCATAGCCAGACATGCAACATCCACCTTTAACTCATGCATGTGCTTCTTCAGAACTATGTTGAATTCATAAATAAAGTTGTTTAAAATGGTTCTTCCAGGTACATATGATGGCCCAACGATTATTAGTGTTATTGAACATTTTATTTAAGTCGTTCAGAAAACATTTGGTAACTTGTTTACCCCTTATAGCATTCTGAGAACCAGCAAAGAGCACTACATAATCACACTTTGTAAACTTAGCACTAAGGCTTTTATAGCTGTCCACAATCTCTTCCATCAGAAGTAATCTTTCACTGTATTGGCAGTTCACATCTAATCTGGATTGAGAGTGCTTTTTAAAAAGCAGTCCACAACCAATCACTTCCGGTTTGTTTCCAATGATAAGTAACAGGCTTAGTGCTATGCTCTCTAACAGGTTCTTCTAGGTTAGGTCTCTGACTAACCTTAGTATTTTCTCGGGGTCGTTGATTTAGTTCAGGAGACTTTATTACCATTTCCACCATCATGACATCCGCTTCCTTTGCTGCGCTGCTGTTACTAACCGAGTCCATTTGACAAGAAGACACCTCCGAGACCACCGTCACTGAAAAATCAGTTTGTGTTTTTATATCACTATAAGTGACCAAGTTCGTTTGACAATTTTTTTAAAGCCAAATTTAGTAATCTATTTATTATTATGCCCATTTTTTATTATAAATATAGAACTTAAAGGCAATTTTATTAAGAATGTTTAAATTCATTTCAAGCTTGCAACAGAAAGTATCGACTTTAGTTACGCGTTACGTCCTTTTCCAATGTCTGACCGTAAGTTCGGGTTTATCGTGTAATATTTACTATTCAAAAATCTATGATTGGTTGTCCTAATTATCGGCGGTTTGAGGGGCATACAGGATAATGTGTTGAGGGAGCTAAGTACACCAATTTAACATTCGCCCGAACAACTGCTGATGAAAATGCCAAAATCCGTTGTTCTTGGGTTCCTTTATTTACTGAGGCAAATGAAACAGGCCAAAGGTCACTGACTGTCCGAACGGACGCAAGGAGTGGTCTTCGATACGAATAGCCTTTCCTTATGACGCCCTATGGGGTTGAAGCGATAGGATACGTCGCGTCGAATCTTTTTGAAGATAATTATCATCGTTTAATAGTGCTTATAGACAAATGTAGTGGTCTTGAGATGTCAAGTATTTATTATATCAGCAAAAGGTATACTTTAAATCATATTGTCTGTATCCCAGGGTTGAACTTAGGACCTCTGGGGCCCCGGGCGAATTAATTAGATTATATGACTTTATATTTATATTTTATATAAACAGTTAACTGGCTAATTCTTTAAAATGCTGGACTAAATATGATACCCTATGTAATAAATAAACTAAAAAATAAGTAATTATATATTGATGTAATGAAAAATTTATTTTTATTTTGCAAGAATCACTCTGGAGCTGGACGGAAATGAACACACAAATCATAAATTACTTAAACTAATGACTTAAGGCATTTTAAACAAATAAGAATGCATTAATTATAAAAACTTTATTTCCAACTTTACTTATACTTTAGTTCTATAACTAAATCAAAAATATAGCTAAATAAAAAATAATTAGGGAAAAACTAAGTTTAATTAGAATAATTAGTAAGATAAATAGGAAAAGATAATGACAATGGCTTTTTAAGATAGAATAATAATAAAAATATTAATGATAATAATAATCTTGAGTCTTGCTTGTCAAGTTACCAATAGTACTGATCCACTAATGCAACTGGTAAGAGCACACGAAATAGCTAATGTTGGAGCAGTTCTATTGAAGGCAGCGGAGAAATTCAGTCGCAGATTTGCAATAGATCCAAACGACGACCAATCACTTATAAGACTTGAGTCTAAAGCCGTAAAAACTGCAGTTAAAAGAGCAGAACACCTGATGCTCTTGGAAGATCACATTAATAAGCCGCAACACGGAGTATTTAACCGAAACATAGAAAGACTCAATTTATGTATATCGAAACCTCACGTTTAGGTTTTAAAATCTGCTAAGCACAAGTCTGTGACCGAGGGTTTCCTACTAGCATGCCAGGGTGGGGTGATAAACACATTGGTATACCAAAGTCAGTTTTCTAACATTCCTGATACTGCTTGTCGAGCCTGTCGACAGCAATCCGAAACACTTATGCACTTATTGTCAGTTTATCCAGTGCATGCTGTTAGTGGTTACATCCACCGACATAACGATTGCTTCGGGTACTTTATTATTTCAACAGACATTATTACGGCATCGATGAAACAGCACTTTTGCCATTTGGTTCCGGCGGAATTATGCATTCCCAACTACGCATCAAATTTGCGCCAATAAACCTAATATAGTTCTCCTTGATAAAAGGAATAACTCCATGTATGTAATTGAGTTCTCCGCCCCAGCGAAAACTAACAGTGATATAAAAGAATGGGAGAAACGAACCAAAAGTCACCATCTTCTTGGCGAACTTCGGAGGCTCTATCCGGAGAATAACATGCGATTGGTTGTCCTGATTGTTGGCGTTTTGGGAGGCATGAAGAAAAATGTGTTGGGGGAGCTGAAGTGTATTCCCGCATGCCAACATTCACCCGAACAACTGGTAATGAAAATGCAGAAATCTGTTGTCCTTGGGTCTCTTCGTTTATGGAAGCAAATGAATTTGGCCGAAGATCATTGATAAAGCGGACGCGAGGAGCGGTCTTCGATACGGATGGCCTTCCGCATGATGCCATATGGGGTAGGAGCCATAGGATGCATCATGTCTGATCTTTGTAAATAATAATGATAATAATAATAAACGAAAAACTATCTGAAGCATATCGTTAGAGACCCGTCTATAGAGAACGATCGATGCAGATATGGATATCAAACATCGGAGACAATCCAGCATATAACGAGGGATTGCCAAGCATTTGCAGCATCAGAGTATAGAAAAGACACGATTTAGCAGCCAAGATACTCCATCAACAATTGGCAAAGAAGCTAAAGCTTTTACAGACTGAAAAATTGCCTTACTACAACTATACTCCGGAACCTATTCTCGAAAACAACGAATTTAAATTGTACTGGGAAAGAACTGTACTTACAGACCAAACTGTTGCTCACAATAAACCAGATATTGTATTGGTATATAAAGTTGGGAAGAAAACAACACTGATCGATGTCGCTATCTCGAACAATAACAACCTACCAGAGAAATACAATGAAAAGATTGCCAAATACAGAAACCTAGAAACACAAATAAGAAGACAGTGGGGAATGAATAGCGTCCAAACGATCCCCTTAATTTTATCAACAACTGGCATTATACCAAAGACTTTTACAAAACATCAAGGGACTAGGCCTCGGTGAACATCTGTATAAGGCTATGCAAAAGGCAGTGCTAGTTGCGATCGCTTGGACTGTCCGTAAATTTGTGGGGAATACAGCAGAACATAATGTCACCTAGAGTCCAACAACATGGAAAGAGTTCCCACAGAGCTCAATCCTTTTGATATCTAAAACAACATGGAAAGGGTTCCCACAGAGCTTAATCCTTTTGATACCTAAAGATATTCGGGATGAGTAAATGTTCCCCTTAAAGGGAGTGCAAAGCCGTAAAATTAAACTTTTTCGCAAAATAATTTTCATAGCCATTTGTTAAAATTATACTGATTTGATTTTTTTGTGTTATCATATTTTGAATGATTAAACAGGTCAACATTTGATCTACGCGGGAACGCCCTAAGTGGTTAGGTGCTACTAGGGGTTTCGGGATCGCTGATTACGATAAGAGGATCGGTCAACCTCCATCACGTCAGGTTCAATCTCATTTGAAGGTCAAGTAAAAAAAATAATCGGAAAAATTGGAAACATTCATTCACATATTTTCGAAGTCGCTAAGTCCGAATCCAGCGTTTATTTACATCTATTCTAAAGGTCATTCAAGGTCGTTTTGAAGTGTTTGTGGGATATAAATGTGAAATACGATTCAAAAAATCTGAAAAAAAGTCTTACGTATGTTTTCGACGTCGGCGAATCGGAATCTGAGGTAAGTTAACCTCAATGAGATAAGATGCAAGGTCATTTGAAGGTGAAGTGGAGAAAAAATCTGAAAAAATTTATACATATTTTTAAAGTGGCTGAATCCGAATGTCGAATTTGGATTCAGTGACTTCAAAAAACCCTAGTAGCACCTAACCGCTTCCAGCATTCCCGCGTAGATCAAGTACTGACCTGTGTTATTAAGCATTTTTTTTAGTTTTTAGAGATAAGTATTAAATTATAAATGGAAAATGGCAAAATAGGCTAATTGTAAGCCTGTTGAGGTACTATTGATATATAAAAAAAAACTGAAATGTATTTTTTAAAAGATGCTATAACTTTTTGGTCTATGTTAACTTCTTTTAATCATGGGAAAATCCAATATAGCGTCCGTAAAGAAAAAGGAGTTTATTATGAATGAACCTAAAATGTTTTTTCTTCAAAGTGACTTTACAGTTAGATTCTAGAAAAAAATAATTAAACATTGTTTGTACCGGTTCAAATAAAACAAATTAAAAAAAATAAAAAAGGCTGAAAACACGCTGTTAAGATTTTAAAAAAATTGTGTAAATCTTTATTGAAGCGAGTCGTCTATCCAATACATGCATTGTAAATTTGGAATAAAACTATACATATTATGTATAATTATTTTTTTTTTAAGCTATGAGGCTCTTAAAGACAGACTGACGGACGAAAATAAAGAAATTATAATTTACCAAGTATTGCTTAAAGGTTTACACATCTTACATTGCTAAATTGTGAAACAACCTGTCATTCTTTGTTTTTAGTTACATGACATTTATAGGACTATTATTTTAAGCGTGTTTATATTTAATAAAAATTTTAAATTTTAGGAATGAATAAAGTTTTTGACAAAATACAGGTACAAAGCGTGGTTGAGTACGAAAACATACATATATATTCACAAGAATTTCAAGACATATTAATGATTCTTCCAGAGTCGATGACTATAAAGAAAATAGAAAAAGTCAAAAACCCTTTTTTACAACAATCCTTTCAACTAACTAGAGAATATCATTACGATAACATAAAACCTTTAAGATTGTTTCATGGTACTAAACATAAATATTTAGATCAAATTTGTACATATAATTTCGATTGGAGGCTATATGGAATTGAAAGAGGACATAAGTATGGCAAAGGAGTTAATTTTGCTGTAGATCCAGAATTTGCAGGACTCTTTTGTGACAGAAACAGTCCCTACAAAGTAATTGTTATAGCTGATGTTTTAGTTAAAAGGCATTGTATCGGACATAAGGATTTAGATGTGCCTCCGCAAGGATACGATACTGCAACTAGAAAAAATAAGGCTACATTTGTTAAATTTTCAGACAGTGAATTTCTGCCTAGGTACGTCGTGACTTTTGATTGGTATTCGGATAGGGATTATTACTGGAATAGGGATTATTACTGGAATAGGGATTGTTATTGGAATTCTAATTATTATTGTCCATTTTGGTAATTATATTAACGTAGATGATTTTACAGAAGGTGGTTGAAATACAGTATAGGTCCTTATTTATTTTTATCTTAAGGTTATAATTACGTAGAAATATAAGTGTTAGTCCTCCAGTTAAAAGACTACATAAATGTGGAGTTACCAGATTATTAACCTAAAAATAGTTTTAAGTTAGAACTCTACCTTGTTTCTGTTGGTTTGTTATGTTTATAAATTTAGGTAATATTTTAAACGTACCTACCATAGTTCTTCACAATACCTTAGTACCTATATTTACTTATATTAGAATTTCAGTAACTTTCCGGTTAATTTGGGCCTGCCAAAAGGGATTGAAAAAAAGATAAAAACGTAATATATTTGCACACTTGCAGATATTTGCGTTGTAGGTATATTTTTAAAATTTTTTAAAGAGAAAAATAAACAAATAAAAAACATCCTACGAAGGTTTTTTGTATAATACTTTAGGTTTTTTGTAAGATTAATTTAATTACACAACGTAGCAACAAATATATTTTTATGCACAACCCGGCTTTAAAGTACAGGTTAACGCCTGCGTTTTAGAGCAAAAAGTGATACTTTAACGCCCGAGGGCTCACTTAAAACCCGCGGGCCTGATTTTTGATAAAATTTAATGGTTTAGTATGCTTTTTTTGTTTAGGCTTGAATTTTGTATATAAAAAAACAGATTTTTTTACCTAGAATTTTTATAGTTTTTTCATAGATGTAACAGCAAGAAAAGCAAATTTTCATTTTCTTTTTTAATCTTTCTCTCAGTTTGTTGATTTGGTGCTACATATTTCTAGCAGCATTGTCCAATGTTTACGCTTACTGACAGTGATTTGTGTATTGTCAAAATATTAGAGTGTTTTAGACCAACGACTATGTTGAATAATTATATTTTCTAAAAACATGATCGTGCATAAAACATTGTATGTACCTCGTTCTTAAAAAACGTTAAACGCCCTTAGCGTGTAAAAACACGGAAAAGCATTATAAACATGCTTGAAGAATGTATATGTTACCGTGAAAGTCTGAAATTGGTGAATGTCGACATTCACCGGTGAATGTCAAAAATAAAAAAAAAAACTGAACGACAACTAACCAAAACTAACCACAACTAACCAAAATTATTAGTTTTAACCAGAACGCACCAAACTTGTTAGTTTTGGTTAGTTTTCGTAGAGTTTTTTTTTTAATTTTTGACATTCACCAATTTCGGACTTTCACGGTAACATATATAACAGATATTTAGACATATATTCATACTTACTAAAAATAACAAGATATAGCAAAATATTGAACAAATGCTAGTGAAGTGTGGTAGCAATTGCTAAATTAAGGTATCAATAATACCGACTCGAAAGTATTTATCTTTTTTTATAAAATTAATTTTAAAAATATTTTTTTGCCATTGCGAATTTTGCTTCATTATAGAGAATTTTCTTTTTTGAGTTTATGTTATTAATAAACAAATAATTGGTTTACTATTTTCTTCAGCAGCATTGGCTGATAAAGCTTTATGTAAATATTATTTATTCAAAAATCCCTTAAGGTATGTAGAACTAAAGTACCATGTTGTTAAATTGTGTTTATTCTTCAGCATATTCCTTGGTTTTTTAAAAATCTAGTAATCCCCATAGTTCAAACCAAACATTTAACAGCAAACCACTCGTACCATAATTTGAAAAGTGGTGCATAGAACATAAAAAGCCAAATTCTGTACCTACTAAAGTTAGCTTCTCCCTGTTATCTATGGAAAAACCTATAAAAATAGCAATTTATCGTTTTTTTTCTTTGGAGTAAAAATTTTTGATTTAATTGTAATTTAATCGCGGTACTGTCAATAGGACCTTTGTAAAAAATTAAAAAACAAACAAAATGTTTTTTATAAAAGCTTATTGGTGCATTTTTCGCAGAGAAAAATCGGAAAAACCGCTAAAATTAATTTTTTAAAAAAATTTATAACATGGATCCTTTTAAAAGTCAGAAAGCTAATCTTCCGGAAAATTGTTTATAATATCGAGGGTAATATATCAGAAGGGCGAATGCACTACCTTACTAGTTTAACAGTAAGGGAAGACTTTCTTATAATATATTCTAAAATGTTAAGCCTTTATGATGAACAATCCTGATAATTGATTTATACAGTAGGCTGGTTGGTATCTACTTAATTCCAATGTTAATAATATAGAGAAACCCATAGAAGTATAAAATTTTACCAAAAATGGCGGTTACGCTCTTTGATATATATATTATCCTTAACTTGTTGCTTAAATCGACTAAAGGCGAGACTTTCCGAAGGTAAGTTTTTTTTAAATCGCAGTTTAAATATTTTGCAGTGATATTTTGGAAGACTCAGCATATTGACTGTAATTGTCCAAAGTCAATTTAGTAAACGGATTATTATACAACAAATTTTATTCTACAACGATTTTGATATGCAAAAAGTGTAAAAAACGACTCCAAATATTGCGCTAAAAGCAACACGCTATAGATTCTTTAAAAAAGACCTGTTGATAGTAACGCGATTAATTTACAATTAAATCAAAATTTCTCACTCTAAAAGACAAAAAAAAAAAACGAAAAATAGCCATTTTTTAAATACACAGCAAGTATGCACCAATTTTTTTTTTCAAGCCCTCTGTTTTTAGTGAGGTAAAATATTTTTTCAAGCCAAGTCGGCAGTATAGGGTTTCGGTTTTTTCCCGATAAACTAAACTTTAGAAAGCACATTAAGCTTAAGCATAGGGTTTTAATTAACCTTTATTATTAGCATACAAACCTTATATTGTTAAATTGGACTTCAAGTTATTACAAAATAAACATATAAAATAATTTATAAGTAAAACTATTTATTCCAAAAAAAAATCATCAAAAGCACCTATAAAAATGAATATGTTCTGTGCCTAATTCAGTAACAAAAACTATTTACAAAACAATTTGTATTTGTTATATCCATCCATAGTTTAAGCAACTATATTTAAGACTAGGAATATAAGTGTATATAGTTATTGCAATTGGAAAAAAATACAAAACAATTTTGAATATTTGAGATTACCAGTACCATAAATGTTTAGTTGGACTTAAGGGTCTCAAGGGTCTCTGTTATTAAAAAATATCATATGTAATATGTGTATAATAAAAATAGTTATTCCGAAAAAAAATAACAAAAGCACTTATTAAAATGAATATGTTCCGCGCCTAATTCAGTAACAAAATTTTACAAAATTATCTGTGATTTGTTATATCCATTCGTAGTTTTAGGAACTATGTTTAAGACTAGGAATACAACTGTATATAATAGTTAATGTAGTTGGAGAATATTACCATTAAACGATCTTCGAATATTTGAGATTACCAGTAGATTAGTTGGACTTGAAGGCCTCTGTTATTACAAAAATAAAAATCATTAAAAGCACTTATTAAAATGAATATGTTCATGTTCAGTGCTTAATTCAGTGACGAAAACTATTTACAAAACAATCTGTGATTTGTTATATCCATCCGTAGTTTTAGAAATTATGTGTAAGACTAGGAATTTAAATGTATATTGTTAATGTAGTTGTAAAAAATTACCATTAAAACATTTTTAAATGTTTGAGATTACCAGTACCATAAATGTTTTAGTTGGACTTGAAGGCCTCTGTTATTACAAAAATAAAAATCATTAAAAGCACTTATTAAAATGAATATGTTCCATGCCTAATTCAGTAACGAAAACTATTTACAAAACAATCTGTGATTTGTTATATCCATCCGTAGTTTTAGAAACTATGTTTAAGACTAGGAATTTAAATGTATATTGTTAATGTAGTTGTAAAAAATTACCATTAAAACATTTTTGAATGTTTGAGATTACCAGTACCATAAATGTTTTAGTTGGACTTGAAGGCCTCTGTTATTACAAAAATAAAAATCATTAAAAGCACTTATTAAAATGAATATGTTCCATGCCTAATTCAGTAACGAAAACTATTTACAAAACAATATGTGATTTGTTATATCCATCCGTAGTTTTAGAAACTATGTTTAAGACTAGGAATATAGGTGTATATAGTTAATGTAGTTGGAGAAAATTACCATTAAAACAGTTTTGATTATTTGAGATTACCAGTACCATAAATGTTTTAGTTGGACTTGAGAGCTTCTGTTATCACAAAATAAATATATAAAATATTATATGTAATATGTGTATTATAAAAATAGTTATTTCAAAAATAAAATCATCAAAAGCACTTATTAAAATGAATATTGGCCGTGCCTAATTCAGTAACGAAATTTTACAAAATTATCTGTGATTTGTTATATCCATCCGTAGTTTTAGGAACTATGTTTAAGACTAGGAATACAACTGTATATGATAGTTAATGTAGTTGGAGAATATTACCATTAAACCATTTTCGAATATTTGAGATTACCAGTACCATAAATGTTTAAGCACTTATTAAAATGAATTCGTTCAGTGCTTAATTCAGTAACGAATACTATTTACAAAACAATCTGTGATTTGTTATATCCATCCGTAGTTTTAGAAATTATGTTTAAGATTAGGAATTTAAATGTATATTGTTAATGTAGTTGTAGAAAATTACCATTAAAACATTTTTGAATGTTTGAGATTACCAGTACCATAAAAGTTTTTGTTGTTATTTTTAATTTAGGTGGCGCCTTTTAAACCAGTAACATAAAGTTATACTCAAACACAAAAAAGCGTTAGCTAATTTTCCCAAAAAAACTTTTAGATTTTTAAGTGTGACAAGTTTAAAATAAAAAATTAAATGTCGTCAGGTTCTTTCTTGATAAAGTTAATAAAATCCGACATACTTGTTTATCATCTTATGTTTTTTTTTTTTTGTATATTAAGTGGCTCTATATTAAGTAAAAATGTGTTCTAATTGCTTTTACAAGGGGATATTACAGAATACCTTCTACTTCATATTTAATTAATAGTCCATTTATCCTTACCTTTATCTTCAATAAACTAATACTTTTAACCTTAAAAGATTCGAGTATGGGACACGGAGACCAAAAATATTTGACTTTTCTAGTATTACTTTTTGTTATAAGGGAACTATTTACAGTAATTTGACAGACTTCTGTTGCCGCAAAGCAAACAGAAGTAAAATAAAAAAAAAGTGAAAATACCATGTGCTTTAAAAATTTATATTTTTTTGTTTTTTTTTTATATTGTCGGATACGTAATCTTCGTAGGTGATAAACTCAAGGATCTAGTTTATTTCATTAAATATGGGCTTATATCACTTTGACATTTTTAAGGTGTATCTATAAATTTTAGGCATAACTATACCAAATGTTACCAAAGATTATTTTAAAAAATAGGGCAATAGGCAAGGTTTTGAACATTTTAAGTGAGTTAGTAAATTATACTATTTTTCTAAAACTCGGATTTGCCTGTCTAAATTTTGCTCTACAGATTGTACCATTATCACGCTTAAACAAATCAAATGTAGCAAAAAATTAGAATATGATATATATTTTAACAACGTGACATAGAAAAAAAATAAGACAAGGCATTAACTACAAAAAACGTGGAAAACTAAATTTAACTAGCGGGTCAAATAATATAACTAAACTTAGTTTTGAAGAATTTTGAGAAAGTGGCAATTTAATACACTAACACTAAATAGAAGCAATAAAAATAAACACTACATTTAATTCTTATATTGTTACACTTAAACTTAGTAAAAAATGTTAAAGCCGGTAGCTGTCCTTTAGAGAAATTTTTTGTAGAATTTGTGTATTATGTTAAAAACGCCTATGGCATCTTTATTTTTAAAACTGTCAATTTTGTTATAGACATTACGTGTTATGTATACGACGTAAATTTGTTTTCTGTAGTTTCTTGTAAAGAATTAGTTTTTGGTTTTTTGCCATTATAATTTGTTTATTTTTTCTAACATACTTTTTGCAAATAAGTTCTAAAAATTTAATTGTAAAGTTTTTGAGTAATAAAGATTTTTCAAAATTTGGTTGTCATGTTTATTTTTTGTAAATTGGTCATATCCAGATTTACCACTCCCCAGGTAGGCATGCTGGATATCAAAGAAATAAAATAGTTCAAAAGTTTAAAGAAGCTAGGAGGTATTATAGGTTAAGATTATGAAAGTCTGGCACTGGCATTTTTGATTACTTATAATTACTGGTGTTGTTGCTTCCTTTAAATTGCTCCGGATACGGCCATGTCGGCTACACGTGCTTCATTCTTGCTAGAAATTATCACATCCGCTATAAGCCGCTCAGGCACCCTGACCCGCACTATAACAATGAAACAGCAATTCTAAATTCAACTCCTATCAAACAAAGATTGAACGTGAGGCACTAACACCATGTATTTATATTTCATTTTAAAATCTTTGTTTTTGCGCTATAAGTGATTGAAAGAGTTTTGTATATTTGACAATTTTCATGATCAATTGATCATTGATCAATTTTAGTTTAGTATATTTTTCTTTATTAAGTCACAGCTTTTGTCATGTTTATTTATATACTGCATAAAATATGATGGTGTTTGCAATAAAAGGTGATTTTTAAAAATTTGGTGATAATTATTTATTTGACATTAAACCGAAATTTAATTTAGGTGAAATGAAAGCGTCAACCAAATGGCGCTACCCGTAGCGTTGTCAGCAACTTATCCTGATAAATAAAACCACGCTCGATAAAAAACACACGACGAAATCTGTAGCAAGACAGACCGACCTTATTCTTGATTAAAAAAATTAAAAGAACTTTCACACACAATCACAAAAATTGTCAAATTACAAAATTCTTTCTCGATCAATCATTTATAGGGCAGTAATAAACATTTAAAAATTAGTAATTTATACATGGTAGTAGCATAGATAGTGATTTTTTTAAAAACTTCAAAAAGTTTCATGAAATTTTTATTTTTTTAAATTTTTATTTTATCAAAAAAGGATCCGTACATAGGCTCCCGTTTAACTTAAAATGTAAAAGTGACACCACCGTTTTATTAACAAGCAATTACTATAATATTAGAAGAGAAAATTTTGTTAAAGAGAGCTGCCTATGTGATATCTATAGTTTAATTTTTTATTTTTTTTAATTTAATGGTGCACTTTTTAATACTGTGTCACAGTGTTGTTCAGGCACACAATTCATTACTGTTTTAATTACAAACGTTATAAAAATAAATGAAAACGCTCAATAATCTATAAGAGTTTGTACTGTAATTAGGTAAAATATACTTTAATATGTTCCACCCAAAATATATATTAATTATTACAGACACATTTTAAGACAAAACACTAAATAATTGATATTTTTGGTATCGTTAGGGCATCAATTTTCTGGCATAATTTTTCTTGAGTATATAGTGGATCATGCTAAAAATAAATATAATAATTATTAAGAAAAAAAGGCAAAAGTAATAGGTAAATAGTAAATCATGTTAAAAATTAATAAATAAAAACATTACTATACAGAAATAACATGAGAAAAGATTATTCACACTAATGGGAATAGTCTGTGAGGCATGTTCCGAAAGAAAACCTGGGTAACATTTTATCTGATACACTAATATTGTTTTAGAGTACAAACTTTTAAAATGTGTGCACTGACCATATAACCTCTTAAAACAGACTGAATCAAAGTGTTGTCTGCTGAGCGCATGTAGACTTCATCAATACCAAGATTGCCGAATGTAGTCTTTCTGTAGGAGAATGACCAAGGCAAACTTAGTTCGCCTGCTTGAACAATACAAAATTTAAACGTTAAAAGTATAAAAATATTTTTAAATAAAAACCTGTTCACTTATTTACATAAATAATAAAACTTATTTACATAACAATTCCCAGGATAAAAAAAAGTTTTTTATATGTAAATAAAGAACAAAACGTGGTTTGTTTACTTTAAACTGCTTTAAATTAAGAAGCAATAATTTGTTTTATACATGATAACTCTATTTATGCACATAGTTTGCATTCCGTTTTTTTTTTTTAATATGAAATTCGGATACATTATTGCACAGTGGATCAAGCCGTAAAAATAGTTTCTAAGAAATTACAAAAGTCTTTGTTTCTAAAATTTTAAAGTGATTTTTAGAGAATAAAATTAGGGTGTGTGCTTAAGACCACAAGACAGAAGTGAAAACTTTAATAAGACGAGATTCCCTATTAACCTTCACAATCAAACATCAACAAATCTTAAATTCAAGACGATAAAAAAATCAATTCTTAAAAAGCAAATACAGTATGCATTTGGTCATATTCTGGCTTTTTCCCCACTGTATCATGAGCGCTGCATAGCCGAGTCTGACGGTTCAGTCTCATTCCATACCCACAAGTGCTTAACGTGCTTGGGGTAGTATTCACTTCAATAAAAGTTAAGCTACTATTATTTGAATCTATCACAGGATATTCCATTCTTATCTGATTATGAGCCTTGACAAATCCTAAAACGCTTATATATTTCTTTTCCTTGTTTCCTTTATTATAATTTTTTATCTCGACTTCATAGAAGAGCCGTATGTTTTTAAATTATGATCCAGTCGTCGGAATATGTCCTTAAATGGTTGCCGTTTTTTCGGATAGCGAACAAAATATAAACTTTGCACCATTTCTTCGTTTTTTCCACTTTCAATATAAACTGATATCATATCTAATTTTTCAAAATGTTGATAATTTATTTGCAATGTAAAAAAGAAATTGACGGTAAATGTTAATAACAACTAAAATATGAACATAGTTTCGTTTCTAAGATATTAGTTTTTGTTTCATAGCCTACCGTGGTATGTTTAAAAAAAAATAATTTAATATGCTATCTTTTTAGATTAAAATATATAGAGTAATCCATTAAAAAAAGGTTAATTCGATAACTTTTTTACCTGACCCCGTACATTTACTCTAAAAACGGCATATTAGTCAACAATCATTATAAACTTTTTTAAAAAACATTTTTCTGAATCTTTTTTAACTAAGAAAATATAGTCATGCTAAAATTAACTGATTAACTGATTTTCCTCCGTATCTCTTAAGTGAGCGAAAATTTTCAACTTTTAATTTTATCATTTTAGGTTTGATCAAAGACAATTGTAGTTTCACTATAGACCCACAAAACAATGCTAAATTTTTGGTAATAGGCTTGGACGCTCGCTTACTAGAGCGAGCATCCATCGGGAGAAAATACGTTCACACAATGCTATATAAAACGAACACTGTTGCCAAAACTCTAACGATGTTAACAATGATCAGAAAATATTTCTGTGGGAAATAGGCCAAATTCGTTGTTATAAAGATTTTTTTTTTGCTGTATAATACTCACATTTTAATCATGTAAATTTTTACTTTAGATAATTAAAATTAAATTAAAAATTATATTTGTAGTTGATGTTAAATACGATTTATAAATTTTTTAATTATTTTTTTTTTATTTCATGACATCCACACTTAACAAGAAATACTGGAGAAAAAAAATTAATATGCATTTATTATTGAAAAATCAAATAACCCGATTGATTCTTTTCTACAATTTGACAGCACATTAATGACAAGTTTTCCAGAGTTAAATACCTTTAATTTTATTGATGTCTTGCATATCGCTTACTGACATTTTTTGGGTGGGTTAATAAAAATATCTAGATATATTTTTTAATAGTATAATTTCTTTTTACTTTCATCCACTAAAGTGTTGATTCTTTTCATAACATTTTTTGTCAAATTCGAAGGCATCATGTTTTATTTTAAACATTTTACATAATTAAAATTGTATTATTAAACAGCAGAAAATGTTTAAATTATCATTATTATAGGGAGTTTGGCCTATTTGCCGCAAAAATAATTACTTACTGTTATCATTATTATAGCTTTGGCAACAGTGTCCGCTTATATAGCAGCGTGTGAACGTATTTTCTCCTGATGGAAGCTCGCTACAGTAAGCAAACGTCCAAATCTATTACCAAAAATTTAGCATTGCTTTGTGCGTCTATAGAGAAAACTATAATTGTCTTTGGTTTGACTCAAAGAGTACGTGACGCTTTTATAACTTTTTGATAGCACTAACAATTACGGAGATATCCTATAAAAGTGTCGAAATTGGGACATTTTGGACACAATAATTCATGATTGCAAGTGTGTTTATTACCTGTAAAATGTGTATTCCCTTCATTGAAAACACAACCAATTCTTTTATACCGTCACCAGTTAAATCCAGATATTTCATAGACAGTATAGGAGCGGCTATGTACTTAATTTCCTCAAGATACCATTTATTTTCCTTAATATCCCTTTTATATAAAAGTATTTCCTAAAATATAAATTTGTGATTTTGAGTCTGTTCTTTTATTAAATCTTCATAAAAGGTCAGTAACAGTAATAGTAGAAAAGTCATTTACTAATCTCAGTTTCTTAAATTATCGTGATCCTCAAAAAGAAGAAACAAATACACTCATGTATGTATATCGCCTTATACAATCATTTTAAACAATTTATTTTTAAAGTGAGATAAACTATTACATCTTTAATATGTTTAATAACTCCATACTTTTATTCATCTATGTAACGATTACCATTAATTGTACAGGGTGTCCATTTGATATTACTTTTTTTTTTTTAAATCTTGGGACAGTCCACGAAGGCTGATGCCTAAGTACTAACGTACCGTGGGTGTCTTCAGTGTGGTGAGAGGGAGTTTGTTCACACGGGAGATTGGGAGGAGAAGGAAAAACTTCTGCGGGCAGCAGGTTCCATAGTCTTGACACTCTAGGGATAAAGGAACGAAGAAAGTGGGAAGTTCGGGGCCTCTCTAACTGAACTGAAAAAGGATGCATAAAAGTTGCACTACGTGTTGCTCTGTTGGGAGCTGCCAGAGAAGGAATCACACTGGGCAACTCCTCTGAGCAGAAGCCGTGAAAATACCTATAGAAGAACGACAGATCCCCTACAGCTCGACGGTAGGCAAGAAGAGGAAGCCTTTCTGTAAGCGTTGGATCATTAATAAGACGAACGGCTCTTCTTTGAATGGAGTCCAGAATGCTAAGTGTTGTAGGGGACGCTATTCCCCAGACATGAGAACAATCTTCTAAAGAGGGTCTGATTTGGGATACATACAGAGTGTACAAATTGGAAGAAGAGAAATATTTTCTGGCTCGGAAGAGAAATCCAATCTTTTTTGAAGCTGCCGAAGCTATGGATAAAATGTGTTTGTGCCAGTTGAGGTTATTCTCAAAAGTAACGCCGACAAGATTAAACGACTCTTTGTTCTGCAGAACTTGGCCGCTCATATGTAAGGGATGAGCATTTGCAGACTTTTTTCGCGACAGGGAACATGACTGTTTTCGAGGCATTAAACTGAACAAGATTTTTGGCGCCCCAATCCAAGATAAGTTTGAGGTCTTGTGAAAGAGATATCTGCATTGACCTGCGCTTGTTTTCGAAATCAGGATTACACGGTGGCTTAAGAAATTGAATACTAGAGTGGAGGGTACTATCGTCAGCAAAACTATGAATGGGATTAATTGTGGAAGAGAGAAGATCGTTAATGTGTAGAAGAAACAGCGTGGGTGCCGCACTGAGCCCTATCGAAGATAGAATGTTGCGATTTTAACATTAATGTCCTGCTCTTAGTTTTCAATTTACAGGCACGCCTCAACATATTAAGAATGTAAGACTTATTTTGGCAGAGTTTCTTAGGCAGGGTTTAGTGGCTTAGTAAGTTTGTATAAAAAATTAAATTTTTGAAATGCGAATAAAACGTATATAAATAATAATATGCCCTTCTGTAGTTTACAGCACTAATTCAATATTTTTGATAATTTATTTTATTTTTAATCGTGAGCTATTTTATTAAAAGCAAATTAAAAACTCCAAAAACTAATTTTAAAGTTTTTCTTCATTTTAACACTTAAACATTATTTACTTTTTTATTTTAAAATAGCATTAACAGTATTATTATTAAAGCTGAACACTGAGCTTTAATATCAAAGCGACCAGATTGACAATAATATGTTGTATTCCCATTCGTAGTTGGTTTGTTGTCAAACAGTTTTTATATTATGATAAAATAAAAATAGCTTCTTATTGTTTTGACTATTATTTCGCCTTTTTAGAGCTACGTCTCGAGTATATAACACTTAAACATTATTAACTTTTTTATTTTAAAATAGCATTAACAGTATTGTTATTAAAGCTGAACACTGAGCTTTAATATCAAGGCGACCAGATTGACAATAATATGTTGTATTCCCATTCATAGTTGGTTTGTTGTCAAACAGTTTTTATATTATGATAAAATAAAAATAGCTTCTTATTGTTTTGACTATTATTTCGCCTTTTTAGAGCTACGTCTCGAGTATGTAAAATATTAAAAGAAGAAAGGTAAAAACTAGGACATTTAATAAATGTTTTTACCGAAAATCTATCCTAATGAATTTTATTGAGTATTTCAAAAAGTCCAGATGTGGAAATAAATGTATTTATAATTCAAACCAAAAAAAAACAACAAATATAGGTTTATAAATTATATCCCAAAAATTTGTAATAATGTATGCAGTAAACTCAAGGAAGTTTAAAGGTGTATGGAAGAATGCTATGGCCCATTCGATCAAAAAATGTCCAGCCCAGTATGAAAATAACTGTCAGAGTTGGCCCCGCCGATTCTGCGCAATAACCAAATTCCACGAAATAATTTAATGTGTTCCCTACTTACACACTGATAAATCAGTGTGTAGTTAGGCAACACATTATACTTTTATGAGAGCCGTAGTACCGTTTTTGGTGCAAAGGTCCGCCCGGCGCGTATGAAACTATATCCGCGCTGTACCGTCAACCGTCGTCGTCTCATTATTCGTCATTTTCGTTGTGGTTTGTACCCTTTGCGCCGTATTAGTTTCGATTGTTTTGCTTTGTGTGAGTACCTATATTTTGTGGTTGCAGAAGTTTTTTGGATTGATAAAAACCTTCTTATTTTAGTGATTAGTGTTTATTAAATTGTGACTATAATATTGTGTTTATTGTTTGTTTCTTATAATATCGTAACAAAATGATTAGAGGTTGTATGGTTTTGTCTTGCAAATCCAAGGGTAACATACCCGGCATTTTTTACTTTAGGTAAGTATTTCTTATATTTAAATTAGGTGCTTCTTTTGAGACGTAACTTTAGGTAAGCAAATAAATAATAATATATCAATTATGAATAATAGAATAATGAAAATTTCATAGGAAATAGCAGTGAGAAAAGTAAGGCAATCTTAACTATCTTTTAGATGATTTTCACAATGTTTGTGTATTTCTGTGGATTATTAAAAAGAAATAAGGTTTACATTTAGGTACTTTTATTTCATTTAATAATTTAGTACATTCTTTTAAAGGATCGAAATTATAAATTACTGGGCAGACCAGGCAAATTTTAATATATGAAAGAAAGTACAAATTTTATGTTAACAGTCCTTTTTGCTTTTTCTGTATTTGTTTAAAAAGAAATTAGATTTTTGGTTTCTTAAACTTACATTATCAACTTTTTAAGCTCGACATACTGTAGACACAATATTTAACGGATACTGTTACAATGGATACCTAGGTACCAAAGGTTACTAAACATTTTTAACCACTGTTATTCTGTCTCATGAATGTTTGTTATTAGTGAAAAGTATATGCCTAAAAAGCAGTTTCACTTTTTAATGTACAACCAGAATCTTAGGATTAGATTGAACTCATTTACACTATCTTGCCCTTCTTTTATGACAAAACTGGTGATAAGTACATGAAACTATCATACAATGTTTAAAATTTATTTTAAAATCGTGTTTTTATTTATTTACAAAGATTTTTGGTAAAAATACAAAACTCACAAAAATATCGACCATTTAAATAGAAGGCTGTAAAGTGGCGCCGTCTATTCTTTCTATATTATATCAGATGATATAAAATCCAATATTACACGATAATTTTAAATATTCTATGGTAGTATCGTTTAATAACCAACAATTTTGTGCCAAAAATAAAAAAAACAGTGAATGCTTGAATTTGACATATGATGGTGTCAACTTTATAGATAGTTACAAAGAATTATGGAAGTCCGTCTCTGACCTACTATTGCGCAAACTCGCGGGGCCAATCCCCCTATTTCCGCTGCCCTGCACGCCTGGACAATTTTGTTCTACAGTATTTGGGCTTCCATACATCTTTAAACTTCCTTGAGTAAACTGGATAAATTAGAGTAAAACCAGTTCTGCAAAAAAGGTAGACTATTAATCAACGAATTCTTGGATAGAAATAAGGTAAACAAACCTTGTTTGGCATTAATATGTTCAGGGGGCAAGGAGGGATAGTTCTTGTAAACACACGGCACAACAACACACTAAATAACATCACTTCGGAAATAATAACTTTTTCAATGTTTATGGCATTGCCCCATAAATTACATTTTTATAAATCGATGATTTTTTATTGTTAAAAAATAATTTTAAATCCGGAAAACTATTTTTGTTTATTATCTGAGGTGACAGACAGACATGACATTTACTTTAGATGCCCAATTCGATTGCTGTTGATCAAGTCAGTTTACAAAACGTATTATTGAATAATACAACCTACTAGAAAGAGATAAAATGATTTTGGAGTGCCGTACATCACCTGACTTACTATCATTTTTTTATTAAACGAATGCTTGGAACTGTCATATTATTAAATGTTTATATTTATATCGATGTTGCCTATATTAACACAAAAACCAATATTTTTGAATAATTTTATTACATTTCAAGGTAATTTCCTGATTTTGGTTTTTGAGATCTGGCAATTTGTTTACGTTTTTCCAAAACAAAAACAAACAGATCACTATACCAAACACCCTGCCTACAAACTGGCGTTGCGTTAATTCTAGTCCTTGAGTTCGTTGCTAATAATAAACCATAAAGATAAACCAGAAAAACTGGCGACTGTCGAAATATGTCAAGCGTTAAAATAAAATTGTGCAGACTGTAATGCACAATATAAACTATAAACCAATTAAAAAAGACGATAATTTTTGCTCATTGTGTAGAACAAAATAATTTTATGGGTTTAAATACGATTGGCGCATTTCTTTTATTGCAATCCAAAGTAATATTTGCTTGAGCCACAATAGACCAATCGGTCGCGGTGGAAGGGTGTTATACCCACTCACTTTAAACCTACCTAAAATATTTGCTTAATTTAAAGACTTGAGAGACACTAAAATAGTTGCAGAGAATTACTTAAATATAAAATAAATAGTAAAATTAAAACCTAATACTTAGTAAATTATTACTTACCTCTGAACTTGTACCTACTAATATTTCCTTTTGATTGTCAAAGTCAATATCAGCTACTATACAGCTTTCAAATATATTACAGTTATCGTGTCTAGGTAAAGTTATATAATCACTTAGTCCATATTTTAAAATATTACTAAAATAAACAGAAATTTTTATTAACTCTAGAAGTACAAATCCATTTTTTTACCTGTAAACTACAAACTGGGGCACACGGGATTTTTGCTCTTAAAATCGTTTTGAAAGCAGTAATCGGACTTATGAGTACGGGATATCAAAGGCTTTAAGAAAAAATATATCATCATGATGTTTTGCTAAAAAAGTCTACTTAGTTGGGACTTTAAAAATTCAAACAATTTAAGAATTCGATCAATGTAAAAATGAAATAAATATACATAAAATAGTAGAACCCATTTCTGTTTCTATCATGAAAAATATGAAAAAAAATTAACAGATATAAAAAAATATGCAAAAGTACACACAAATTACAATTTTACTTATTATTATTTACCTATCAAAATTTATCTGGGGTAGGTATCTACCTCGGTTTGTAATTCTAGGGTTAAAATATTAAATTGGAGTCTCAAATACATTAACTCATGTCAATTCTAACCTGGATGCACTGCAGCCAGTAAACAGGTATACAGTGTTCAGATATATAGTGTTTAAGTTATAGGTCTGTTTGTTATACAGAAATATTTTACACTATTTTATACCTTTTCTACCTACGTAGTCCTAAAATACACCTTCCATAAGAGCACTTACGTAAAAAAGTGTACAATGGTGTACACTATTTCTGAATAACAAACAGACCGATTATTGCCACCCGCACCGTAAATACCGGGTAGGTTTTTTTTTAAATTAAATACTAGTTTTTGAGTTAAGGCCCCCCTTTGACCTAACCATAAAAGATCAATTTTTCTAAAAGCTAATTATACCCAAACTAGATATTTTATGACTTTTTACTATTGTCTATAAGCATATTTTTGTGGACTTTCCTCTATTAAAAGTTTGTCGACTTTTTAGAATATTTTTATTGACAAACAATATGTTAAACTTAACCTATCACTGATCATACCAAAGAAACGCGTTTTATTTACGTATCAAATAAATAATAAAAAACTCGTATTAATTACAGACTAATAACTCGCGGGCCTATTAAATTTTTATGACAGTACCTATTAAGCTACAGCCTTGGGACTTTATTTCAGAGGATTGTGTTAATATAATTGAAAATTTTTCCATGCTTGTAAATATAAATCCACCACAACTGAAAAATACAAAATCTAAGTTTGTTGATATAAATTGTATTAAAAACCCATACCTTGGTTTAACGACATACTTAAGGCTACATCACCCCATTGAATCAAGTAACAGCTATCTTAATACCATTAAACAATAGTTAAGCAAATGAAAACAAATTATCAAATTTCAATGTTTTTTTTAATTATCAAACAGTTTCTTAAATAAAAGGGTAAACTTAGTGTTAAAATTTTTTGGAAGACAAAGAATAGTCTGCAAGAATTTCTGACTTTAGCATTACCAATGTATCTCAGTGCGAAAAAAATGATTTGGATAGGTGCCATAGTATAATATAGTAAGTTACAAGCTAAAGAAATATACTTACCAAAACAAAACTGGAGGTAATATAGTATTAACAACTATCAAATTCAAAACTGGCCTAGTTTCCTTTTTATCAGAGCTCCGAGATCGGTTGATCATTTTACTAAACCTTTCCACATTTTTGGTATCATGTTCAAAAAATAACGATATATTTGAAATAAAGTTTCCGAATCTTGTAGAAAAATTGTAGATTATTTTGTTTGTTTTGGTATTTACTTTTAAAACTTTAACATACCCACACTCACAGCCAAATGCAGTTATTCGCCTAAAAAATCATAAAACAGAATTTAAAAAAGTACCTACTATAGTTTTAACTATTATTTTTCCAAAATAATGAATTTTATTCATGGCCTTACACACCATCAATCCATAAATGGTAGCTAAGTACTAAATATTTTTTAAATACTGAAATAAAAACAAGAAAAAGTGTCAGTAGCGAATATGAAGCCTTTGATATGACTTAAACATTAGACACAAGTTATTTGTTACAAATTATTATAAATATTAATTGCGATTACAATTTATGATTAGTGTGGAGTTTAGATGAAAAGTTAGTTAAACCAAGCACAGGCTGTTTGCTGTTTTTCATCTAAGCCAATAAACATTTTTTCCATGTGGTGTATATTTTTAGTGAACACTTTTAATAAATACAGATATAAATATTTCATTATAACTTACTCTTCGTAATTGTTTATATGGCAAATATCAATCCACACAACTGGACTTGGGCTTTTCCCAAATTCTGGAAAACGTTCTCTACTTTCCATTTCTTTATAAATATGTTCGCTA
This sequence comes from Listronotus oregonensis, assembly GCA_019359885.1. NCBI lineage: Eukaryota > Metazoa > Arthropoda > Insecta > Coleoptera > Curculionidae > Listronotus > Listronotus oregonensis. The sequence goes on along the minus strand of JAHBCN010000833.1, from coordinate 14,983 downwards.
GTGTTTTCATAGTAAATATGAACTTGATTATCACTTCCAGATAGAACAAAAACTAGCTGAAAAAACCATCGGCATTTCCAATATCTATTTCAACAGTTTTAAAGAATAGACTGGTAAATATTACGAACCCAAACGGTCCAATCAGAAACAAATGTCTCTCAGATTCCTAACTTAATTTTTTATAGGCAATAAGTTATATAGTGGTGTCGGTCCCTAAACCTTGCTGTACAGGGTTTCAAAAAGTGTTTTTGTAAGCCAAACAAACCACAGTGCCATAAAAATAAATGTTTTTTTTTATTATGGAGCCCCTATAACCAAAGAAAGTCTACCTTTTTTCATTATATATACCAAGGCTGAAGAATTTTTACTCATTTATTATATTGCAGTTTAGGTAAAAACACAGATATTGAAGAAGAACATTTTTTAGGAAAAATAATTATTTCTTTATGAATAGCACATTTACTGTAACATATATAACATAGATTATAACCACAATATACTTTTTAAAGTTTCAAAATATAGGACAATTAAATGTCATAAGGCGACTTTAACTTACTTCTTTGTTAGCAATATCATCCCCGTTCCAGGTTATAAGATCAGTGTGCATTAATTTATATGGAATAAAATTTAATTCTACTGTTAGACAATTATGAGCAATATTTTCAATGTCAAAGTCTTCGTGTTCTTCTAATTGTGAGTAAATATTCAAAAATGTTTCTAATGTGTCAGACTCATTACTATTCTAAAAAAAAAAAAAACTAATTTTATATGCATAAATAACAAGTGTGCTAAGATTTAATTTAAGTCGTCATAAAGACATTTTTATATTTTGTGTTAGAAAAAAAACAGAATTATAGGTGACGATATACTTCTTATTTCTGAAATTCCTCCAAATTTTGCGAAAATAGTACCTACACACCTACTGCTACGTTCGATTTACTTTCAAAAAGGTCTTAACAGAAATATGAACAAGCTTATAGTCGCTTTATGCATTTTCTCATATCAAAACATTGTGGTGGCATACTTTCCGCAGAAAAATAATTTGTTTATCTTGTAAATCAAATCTTGTGATATTGAAACCAACGTTTAGACTTAGTCAATATGGTTGATATGTCTAAATAATTAAAACAGTACTTTCCTGAACAGGCATATGATGGTTATAAACTACAAAAAATAAATACAAATTTAACAAATTAACAAATGTATCTTTTAATTTATGAAAAAGATTATGTAATTATTAAATTGTAGATTTTAAATTTTAGCTCATTCCTGCTCATAAAATTTATGGGTTATCCTGGATGACTTATAAGATATAGATGAGCCATAATTTAAGTTCTTAATAAATATTGAAAACTAAAAAATCAAAAAAGAGGAGAGTGGCGAAAAATCTTCTAATTTAATAAAACTACCATACATTTTTGCTGTCAATTTTATGTGGCAAATCTGACATATATATATATATATATATATATATATATATATATATATATATATATATATATATATATATATATATATATATATATATATATATATATACCGGCCGTTGTTTTTCTGCGACAATTTTAGTAGATTTTAGTGTACACATTACTGGTTTACTAGTTTAAAAAGGCATGGTCGATGGAATTTCCTAAACATCGCTGAGAAGTGTTTTGAAGAATCTTTTCATAACGAAGTAGGGGTGGTAACATGATAGGTAAGATGCAAAATATTTAAATAATGTGTAAAGACATACTTAACTGTAAATATAACAATTAATTTTTGATTGCTACCTAACGTGAAATTATATAATTTTGTTCTATTTTTAGACCTACTGACAACTAAACAAAAATATTTATTTCCTTGCAGTATAAAAATTAGCATTTTTTAACTGATATTTTTTTACCTAGCAACAGCTTTAACTATTGAAATACTGTTTTTCTCTATAAATAATAATAAAACGTCAAAATTGCTGTACGATCGGCGGAAATGTGTATTACCTTTTTGTTTAGGTACCAGTTAGCGGACGTGTCGCAAATGGTCCAATTTTTGATTCAGTTATTTTATCTGGTAGAACATCTATATTTTTATTAATTGTACTTTTAAGTATGTTTTCTCGGAAAGCAATAGAAACGAGGAAAACGCTTAAAATAAAACATTTGTCGCCCGGATTGACAATACAGCACAAAGAAAACTTATTAGGAATCCGCTTTAATAAAAACGTTTACTTTACCTAAGACATCCTCAACCAACAGTCATAACATGATTAAGATAAAATACAATTTTATTTTAATATAATTTTTTAGATATAGGTAATAGTAATATCTTAATATAAATATGATAAGTTATATAGTAAATATCAAAAAATAAGTAGATTTAGTAAGATAAGTAGATCTAATTATTTTGGCGCCTCCTTTATTATTACCATATTACCACCTATTCAAATAAATGATTTACACAAAACAAGCATTTTTGTAAACAATATTTTAACGTAATTCTTGATTACCTATTTTATTGATTAATAATAATAATGATTTTTTAAAAGTTAATACCTCTTGTCTTTTAAAAGCTATATTTAAACATTAATAATCATTTTATCAACCCTTCGAAATAGTAAGTCAAAAATTAAATAATACATAAGGATTAAAAGTAATAGAATGCTCAAACCTTTATTATAGTTATTCCAATTACTATTTCATTATTTACTGTAGATTTATTGAAAGCATCTATAGAAATTATTTCAGCTCCACCTAAAATTAAAAGTACTTTATAACTACTTAGTCAAAACTATTAATTATGAGACCAATGAAGAGTATATGTGTATCAACTTTCTAAGGTGAACTCTAAAAGATTCAAGTCCTTTCAGGAAATTGTTAGTAGTATCTTGAATTAATATGCAGTACCATCCTGAATTAATTTTTTAGGAACATTACTGGAGTAAAATTAGAAATAATTACTTCAACACTGTGGATAAAAATTATAAAATTAAGTTTTATTTCCCCATCCTCACCACATATGGAAAATTGGGAAGATCCTGTAAGTTCAGTTAAAACAGCTCTAAATGCGGTTTTGAACGAAAGATTACTGAGAGAAGAAGAGACATATTTTGTAGAAACAAAACAGACAGTGTTAATAGCTGTTCTTAAGTATATGTATCTCTAGGGCCATACTGACAGTGAAGGTTTGACTTCAAATCATTTTTTAATTGGTTCCTTCTATTGTCTTAAGGTCCATTTTTACCAGTGTTACGTAAAAGAATAAAGTGGTTTGTTGACGATTTTGTGTTAAGAGGTTCCCTAAAAACTTAAATTAAAGAAATTGTTATTGCAGTTTTCCTGGCCCAAATGGTAGATTAGATTATTTGAGCGGAGATGGCGAAAAATGACCTCCACCACTGCAACCTTACCAGATTTATTGTGGTTTCTCCTATCGTTCTTTAGAGTACCTTGTCCAAGCCCGTCTTCTTAACTAGACTCCAGAGTCTCGACACTGGCCACTCCATATAACTTGCCGGTTTTGGCTTCTCCTCCCCAAGCCTAGTAAACCTAAGTCTGCATAGTGCTTCGCAATGGCACCACACATGTAAGGCTGTTTCTTCAGCCTCCTGGCAGAACCTACACAGGCTATCCTCCACCAGGTTTATTCTTTCCAGGTACTTGTTGAGTTTACAATGTCCTGTTAGTTGACCTACCGTTATCCTTACGAGCTTACGGCTGTGGCTCAGTAGGTCCGATGTAAACTTGGCCGAGCGGGTCTTAATGAACTGCTTTGCCTGTCGTTGTCCCGGTGTTTGTACCCACCAGCTTTGAAACTATCTGTCTACCCAACTCTTAATAGATGCTTTGAAGAGACCTGCCGAGATACCGCAGAATGGCTCCGGGCCTATCATTTCCGCGGCTGATCCTCTTTTGGCTAGGTCGTCGGCCTCTTCGTTGCCTGGATGGCTCCTCGTGGCCTGGTACCCAGGCTACCGTAAGTTTGTTTGCCAAGCCGACTTTTTCCAGGGCCTGTATACAGTCCCCGACTAGTTTGGAATTAACTTTTGGGGAACTGATGGCCTTCAGGGCCGCTTGGCTATCTGAGTAAATGACGATATTTTTTCCTTTACTCCCTTTTTCTTTAATCCTCACGGCGCAATGCACTATTGCTGCGATTTCCGCTTGGAAAACCGTGGCGTGCTGACCGAGACTTAAGATTACCTTTTCTCTAGGCTTATCTCCATAGATGCCAGCTCCTACACCCTTGTTGGTCTTGGAGCCATCTGTATACCAGATATGATCGGCTTTGATTGGAGGACCTCCCTTCCAGTCCTCCCTGTCTGGTATGACAATACGAAAGTGTCTATTGAAGATGAAACGAGGGGTTATCCTGTCTGAGGGCATCTCAAACAATGAGCTGACCTCTTGGTCCTCCTCTATTTCCCATCTTGGAGTCCTTCGGTGTTCTATAATTGGACTTTGACCTCCTTTGAGCCTATAGAGCACCGCCTTTACTTGCCCCTGTATGTAGATGTGGAGTGGCGGCAGGTTTAGCAGCACTTCTAGGGCTGCGGTTGGAGTTGTTCTCATAGCTCCCGTGATGCATACGCATGCTAGCCTTTGCACACTTTGAAGTTGTCTGATTGCTACGGTCTGTGAGACCCTTGCCCCCCAGGCAACTGAACCATAGGTTATCATGGGTCTTATTACCATTTTATACAACCACATGTTCATCTTTGGGTTAAGTCCCCAGCTTTTTCCACAAAGTCTGCGACATCTCCCGAGGGCAATTTTTGCCTTCTGAACAAGTTTGTTGAGGTGTGGTCCCCAGTTCATCTTTTGGTCAAAAGTGACTCCTAGATACTTAACGTCTTTTGAGAAGGGGATTTCCACTCCATTGAGCTTTGGACATCTGAGTGCTCTTTTCTTTGTGAAGGGAACAATAACGGTCTTTTGTGGATTAACCGACACACCTTCCTCCCTGCACCATTCGTCTATGATGTTCAGTGCGTTTTGCGTCCTTTCTGAAACAAAGTCTAAGTGCTTACCTCTAACTATGATGACTATGTCGTCTGCGTAGCCGAGGCAGTGAAACCTCTCTTTGGCCATTTTTGCCAGAAGGTCGTCGACTAGGATCGCCCAGTATAATGGTGATAGAACGCCTCCTTGTGGGCAGCCCCTCCCCACCTCAGCTTCTATGGTGTCCTCGCCCAAGGTGGATCTAATGACCCTGTTTCTTAGGCTGGCCTCCATCCAGTAGGCTATGGTGTGCGGGATGTTCCTTCGTTTAAGAGCCTTCATTAACGATCCTGTTGGAACGTTGTTGAACGCTCCCTCTATGTCTAGAAATGTGCCAAGCGCTATCTCTTTGTCATCGATTGACTTTGTCAGGAGTCTGCTCAGATCATCCAGAGCGGAGTCCGCAGACTTTCCTGATTGATAGGCATACTGGCGGTCACTTAAAGGGTATAGTGATAGTATGTTATCCCTTATGTATCTATCCACAATTTTTTCCAATGTTTTGAGCAGGAACGAGGATAGACTTATAGGTCTATATGACTTAGGCGTTTGGTCTGAAATTCTGCCTATCTTTGGCAGGTAGACTACTGTAGCCTTTTGCCATATTTTTGGTATGTAGCCCCAGGCAATGCATGCTCTGAAAATTTTGCAGAGATGCGGCAGTAATATGGCCATGCTTTTTTGGAGCAGTACCGGGTAGATTTCATCCGGGCCTGGCGACTTGTATGGGTGGAACTCGCCTATGGCCCATTTGATTTTTTCATATGTTACCACTTCCTTTGCCTTTTCCCAGTCTTCCTTTAGGGGTCTTCTGGGATTGCGGGCTTGTTTTCTTGGCCGAGGTTGATCAATTATGGTTGATCCTGGAAAGTGGGTGTTAATCAATAGCCCTAGGGTTGTTAGTGCTTGTGAAGACCCCGTCCGTTCTATTTAGGGGGCCGGGAGCACTCGCAGTACCTTCTCTTGCGAGGACTCTGTGGATCCTGGCGCATTCCGGGGTTTCTGTGATTTGTTCACAGAACTGTTCCCAGGAAATTCTTTTCGCCTTGCGGATCTCTTTGTTGTACTGCGTAAGTTTCGTTTTGTACGTTGCCCAGTCTTGGTTGAGTTTGGCCTTGTTAAATAGCCTTCTCACCTCGGATCTAAGACCCTCTAAATCAAATCTGATGTGGGGATGATCTGAACACGATGGCTCGTCAGAGACATGCCAGTTTGTGATGGTATCACTGACATCATGGCTACAAAAAGTAAGGTCAAGGACATCACGCCTGGTTGATGTCACAAAAGTGGGTTCTATGCCTATGTTAGCTATGTCTAACCCTTCACTTATAATAAATTCATGCAAGGACTCACCTCTACTGCCCAAATGGTAATATTCAAGTTGTTGATGTCAAAACAACTATGCAAACTTATGAAAGAATAGTTACAAAATAATATGTACTTTATATTGATAAATACCCTAATGAAACTGTAAGTCACTGAGAAAAACTACTACTGAAGATTATTTTCATTGTATGAAAACCAACTGTTATACTTTTTTGGCTTATTGCTAATATTTCCTATACCTGTTGTTAAAGTATTTTACAACTTAGGCCAATAAGACCACCTAATATATCTTTTTGTTTGAAATTTAAACCTCAATTCAATATAAGGTAATACAATACTTTACTCATGTTAAATGTAATGCAAATATATATTTTTTAGATATACAATTTTGTTAATAAGTCTTCTGTTTCTTTTTGAAATATCCCCGACCATCCAGTCACCCTCTCAATCGTCAATATGAAGGAACTAAATTATTTCTGTTGCACATACTGTGGTAAAATTAATAGCCCAAGTCACACAAATTATGTTAAGAGTCCTACCAAATTTTTGAATCCGAAATCAGACAATCAGTTAAAGTCTCGTTTATGAAAGTCTAAACCATTTGACATACATTAGCTAAATGACCCTAAACAATTTATATTTTATAATTAAACTTGGGCATAGGAAAAACTATTTTTTTAAAACATTTAAGCGAATTTTAAGGGCACAAGAATTTCAGTTTAGTCCCCAGGGATCGCATACCTATACTTTCCAGTATTTAAATACTTATTTAAACTCAAATACTGTTTTGGGTTGCGCATTAATGGTCTCTTTTTTATGCTCTTCATTTTTGGCTTTAGCGGTACAGCCAGTTCCTTTATATATAATTGCAAATGTCATAACAATAAAAAATTGAGAGTCACATGACATCTAACACTGACTTTTTTTGTAATTGAATATCTAAAGTACTTAAATACATGTATATCTGAACACTGTAGTTAGGGTACTTGAGTACTCTATGGTATTTAAATACCCAAAGTTTTAAATACAGTAATTTTGATACTTGACTATGTGAAATAAGTATCCGATTCAGGGCTACGGTGAACTTTAGCTCCATTTTTAAACAGCAATATTTTGATATAATTTTTTTTTTCAGTTATTTGTTACACCATTATAAAACACATAGGGTCTGAAAAAATTAATTTTTCACTCATATTAACACAAAATAAAATAATTTCTTTATTTCCCATATAAAATATACTAAAGTAATATGGCTGACCAGCACGAAAAAAGTGAGAAAGAATACCTACAAAAAGAGATGATACGATGTCATTTTGTTTAGGATTTCCTCCTTAAAAAGCAATGTTGCCAGATGTTTTCTAATAATTTGTTATTATTGAAGGTTGTTTTTTCCCATTTACCAGAAAAGAAGTTTTTTTATAGAAACAACAAATCAGAACTAACCAACAACAACTTTCAAACTATTACCTAGTTTTGGTTAGTTTTTGGTTAGTTGTCGTTAGGTTTTCCTCATTAAATTGTAAAAATTCTTTATCATAAATGCGCCGTCGAACAATTTTTTGATTCGACAACGTCGCAAATTCTGGCCTTTTACTTAACCTAAAAACATAGGTAATTGTCTCGTGCCTTTCCGATTTTGACCAAATTTGGTATATGGGGTTTTTGGGCGTGATTACGAACTGAAAAAATATTTTTCGGCAATTCGTTTTCGAGATATTCATCATCAAATTGAAAATCAAACTAACCTTATTTTCACTATATTCCTTCTTTTGTACACAATTCTTGATTTTTATATAAAGTGGCACACAATATTTTATAAACACCCTTTAAAACCTTATTTTTATATTTATTTTACACCTTTTCTCCATTAAATTGCGAAGCTTCACTTTCCAGCGGGGCGGCCATGATTTCCTAGTGTATACATGGTTGCGGCCACGATCCGACGTGTGAAAGTGGAGGTTTGCAATTAAATGGAAAAAAGGTATAAAATAGATATAAAAACAACTTTTTAAAAGGTGTTTTTAAAATATTATGTGCCAATTTAGTGTAAAATTCAAGAATTCTGTGCAAAAAGAAGGAGGAATAGTGTAAATAAGGTTAGTTTGATTTTCAACTTTGATGATGAATATCTCGAAAACGAAACCTTGCCGAAAAAATATTTTTTCAGATTCATAATCAGAGCCCCAAAAACCCCGTATACCAAATTTGGTCAAAATCGGAGAGGAGGCAACTTTCGAGACAATTACCAAACATAGTATTTTTTCGACTTTTAATTTCATTTTTCTCTGCAAAAATGCATTTTTCCGGATTTTTTCTTTTGGAAATCTACTAAACAAAATGTGTTCTTTTTATCTGTAATATTTATTTTTTTCAAATCGAATGGAGCTAAACTACACCGGACCCCCGATTCAGTACTTGAGTCAGCTTGACTCAGCCTATCACTATTTAAAACTTACAGTATTAAGGGCTAAAATATAATTTTGAGACCCTAAATTATTATCACTTACTTGGAATGTATGTAAAAGATACTTCTTTGGTAGTGGGCACTAGTCCACCTTGTGAAGCCTCTAAATATTCAAAGTAAAATATATCTCGTTTTAAAGAGGCAGCCAAAATTCGAATATTTCCATTCGCTAACTTTACTTCAGTCATTGTATATATGTTACCCTGCGAAGGTATATGAAAATAGTGGGCATCTTTAAATTGATTCATTTATCTATTTTTCTTAAAGAAACAAAAATTTATAAGGTTAGTTCTTTAAACAAACTCAGAATCAGCTGATGCAAACACAACTTAAATTTTCATTCAATGAACAGTTATTAAGCCATATTTTGAAACTATTAACACTTTCTTGGTTAATTGTTGGTTACCAGTGACGTCATTATTGCTCCCTTTGGTGATGTTTTGTCCTTCGAGCATATACTAGTGAAGACCTACTTGCCACTTTGCCGAAATAAAGTTTTCTTTTCATGTATCCGTTTTCCGATGTCCGAAAAAATACTGTTTTCGTACGAGTAAATCGTTACACTTTACATTCATCCAATTAGAGTTGCTTTTGCTTACTAAATACTTTCTAGATAAATTTAAAAGTAAAAATATTTTATATTTTTTACCTTAGTTTTAGTGCAAGTCTTTCTCCAGGCGATATTGGTTCATGTACACAAAACATTTTAGTTAATTTTACCGTCAGATTTTTTGGTAATCTGTGAAAAGTCTCACTTTAAATAACTAAAATACATTTCGAAATCTGTTATGGCCGGTTGCACCAAAAGCACAGCTTAACTAACAACCAGCTAGGCATATACTTATAAACCAATATACTGATAACGTCTCATAAGCTGTGTGATGATATTTTGAAGCCAACAAAGAGAGATAGCACTACCAAACATAAAATAAATTTTCCATAAATCTATCTCACGATGGAGCGCTTCCAACTGCGCATGAGTAAAATTCTAACATCCTATTGGCTGGTCATCACAACGGTTATCGATCGTCTAAACTTTCACCAATCCAAAAAGTGCTCTTAAAGCATGCGCAGATATGCTGACTCCATCTTGAGATGGACATATACGTTTTTACATGGGACGTCGAATATGCCTTTCTCTCTTTCTTGGCTTCAATTATATGTCAATGTAAGCAGTATATTGGTTTATAAGTATATGCAGCTAGGACTCTTCGATGGCGCGCATGTTTGCGTTGATCCTCGCGCACGTCGCCATTTTGGGCTAGAACATGGCAGTAGCGTCGGCGGCTTGGTCGCTATGATCATTTTGTTCCTAGATTTTGAATCGAGTGGACATAGGCGTGCTTAAATTTGGTGAATACCGATTAAGTATATTTTTATAGTTGTGAGTTGTGATTATTATGACGAGTTTACCAAAAAGGGGACACGTTTGTGCTACTAAAGGGTGTATAAGTAAACAATATTATTCTGATAGGAGCTTCTTTCGGTTTCCTAGGGATATAGACAGGTAAGCAACTAATCGTAACTAGTAACTACGATATATGTAAGTATATGTAATGTTCTTGGGTGCACTTCAACTTTTCCTAAAATTTGTTTGGCAATAATTTGGTTTTAAAAGTTTGATTTTGTTTATTAAACACAAGGGAATTTTAAATACTTTTTTATATACACACGTAAAAGGCGATTCAATATGGCAAAATGTTTTCTTTAGTATTGATATTAAAAGATATACCGAGAAATATACGATATACAGTATGGCTAAGATTTCTGGCACAGTTAAGGAACCTGCCTAATAAAAATGAACAAAAACGCTTAAAATCATAATATTAAAAACGCCATACGTTATAGGCACCAAAAAGTATTTTTCAGTTCCATGCACATAGTACTTACAGTCAAATTCCCTCATAAAGCCCAACCTTTAAATTTTTTTAACAAAAAAATTAAAAAAATTTTTTGGTTGTTTGGGAGAAATGGGAGGTACGCCACGTGAGAATGTCTCCCAGAAATTCACTGCGAAGCAATATTATGAGCTTCAAAATCTGTAATAATCCTTAAATACGTCAAATTAATATTTTGCATTCCTATGCTATATATTGCTGCACTGAAATTATTCCTAACCATCCGCCAGAGTCCCATCGCCTGACGATTCCTAGCCGTTTGCGTTTTTTACTTGCAAACGCGTTTTTTTTTAACCAAAACAATTCTAACCTAACTAAACCTAATCAACCTAGCCTAACCTAATTCACCTAATTTAACTAACACGAGTATTAAGCCCTGCAAACGTAAACTGCTAGAACTCGTCAGGCGGTAGGACTCGGGAGGATGGTTGAAAATAAAACTTTTTCATATATTTTTTACATTGCTTCGCTGCGATTTTTTGAGAGATCCAGGAGTCTTTGAAGGGCCATCATAGCTCCCAAACTATCCTATTGGACCTACTTTTTAATTTTTTGTACTTTTATAAGCTGATAAAAATATGTAACAGACGAAATTATGAAGATTTACAAGGCACCAGTTTTTACTTAAAAAAAATAAAAAAAACATATTTTTACCTTCACTGTTTTTTCTTGAATCCGAGTGCTTGGTATCATCTTGCGAGCTACTACGAAATGATCCCTTGCTAAAGATCCACGTCTCGTCAATGAAAACTTCAGTAAAACCTTTCGAACCTAAATTTTTATTTTTGATATACTCCCTTAAAAAATGTATTCTTTTATGAACAATATCTGGCAAGTCCATTAAATAATTTCTATTATTAGATTTTTTCCACCGGAAGCCTATACTTTTGATCCATCTTCTTAAGGAGTCGATGGAAAATTCAAAATATTCAAATTCTTCCCTAAACTTTTGTTTTATTGTTGCCAACGTAACATATTCTTTTCTGGCGTACATACATAGCATAAATTGTGTCCCGAATTAAATTTTTCAAATATGTTGTAATTTTGGTTTTTGCGGTGCGGTGCTTGGAAGACATATTGGTCTAATTTTATCCCATTCTTCCTTATATTTGCTATCGTCGTTGGGCTCAATTTCGTAGCATCTGCCACTCGCTGTATTACATTCTCAGTTTGAAGGGCGATTCCGTTTCGGACTTGTTCCTTTTCCAGTTGAAAAAAAGCCAATATATTTAAAATTATTCGCTGCGTTTGTTCATTATACCTATTATATCTTTTTCTCGGCATTTTTTATGCTTTTCGAAATAACAACAAGTTGACACACCAATGTTTTTGATTGACAGTGATGAATACTTTACATAACCAAAAATATAAAAAATGAATAATGATCAGACACCCATTTTTTTCAAAAATTTGTTGTCACCGCTGTTTGGAATATACTAAACAAAGATAAACAAAAATGACGTCATTACAAATAAGTATAATTTGGACTATTGTTACCTTTACAAGGGTTTAAGGGCAACTCCCTTGGGTAACTTTGAGACTCTCTTAATCTCTACATTGATCTCAGGGGCAGTTAAGCTTGTTTTACAAGCTAAATTTGGAGGAGTTCGTCCTTGCCCTTTTCCTATCCGGCTGTGATGTAAGTGCTCTGGTTTAAGGTGCTACGGAATCCTAACCGTATGCGGATCGTTAATCGTGTCATCTTATTAAAGTAAAAAGGATATAGAAACCCTTAGCAGAAGCTGGAGATAGCATTTTATGGTTTCATAAGTAATTTCCTGTCGTTATTCCTGTTTGTTCCCGATTTTGGCGGATTAACCCGTGGGAACCCGCTCCACGGGTTTTTCCACGATGATCCTTGAAGTTTCCCCTTTCTAAAGAACCCTAGTTTGTCACGGGTTATCGCGGGTTAAGCCCTTAAAACTTAAATAATAAAATCCCTTGTCAAAATTAATAAAAAAAAACTTCTTCCCCTTTGTTCCCGAATTTCTCCCTGAAACCCGTTAGAACCCGTTCTGCGGATTTCACAGGACGGTTCCCTGATATATGTCCTTTAAGAAAAACCCAACCCGGTGGCGGGTTATCATGGGTTTCCTAACGAAAATCGCCCAAGAAAACTGAAATTTGTTCCCAACTTTATCCCGTTTTTCCCTGCTTAACCCACGGGAACCCCCGTTCTAGAATATATCGTTTGATCCCTTATTAAATCCCCTTTATAAAAATCCCCACTATGTCGCGGGTTAATCCCGGTTTCCCGAGTTATCCCTCGTTGGGAACAAAAGCGCCTGCCAACTTAGTGCAATGTGGCGGCGACGTTTTGCCCCGTTCCTGAAATAAAAAATAAACAAAAATCTCCACGTCCTGGGGAAACAAGACACAGGCCTACCTGATGAATTCAAGGCGGCCCCCTTGTCTGTTTCTTTCCTGAAATAAAAATGGGGAACGATTTTCCAAGCTTCTTGAAAAAGAAACTACTGTTATTCTTAAAAAAGAATATTTCAAATAAAACACCAAAATAAACTTCAACGCCCCAAAGCTCCTGTCGCACTTCACCTCGATAACCAAAACACGGGAGCGCAGAAATAGCAGCCAAATCTCCAGAACAGCCCAAAAGAAAAATAAAATAATAATCTGATTTAACTTTCCCTAACTTAACCTAATTCCACCTGGGGAGCCGTAGAACGGCATCCCCGGTATTTGGAACGATGTTGCTTATTCAAGCGCTGGACATCGACTGACTGTTCTCACGATTTCGGCTGGTATTTATGCGATTCCGTATCACCACCCCACTTAGAGGGGAAGTGCGTAAAGGTGGTTTGGGGTTTCTTTATTTCAAAAGAAACCCTCAAAATTATAACAAAAACTTTTCATCTTTACAATTTTTCTTAACCTAAATTTCTAATGCTAGTATCCCTAGTCCAAGTTGAAAGATAATGAATAATATCTTACATATTTCTGGTTACCTCTTAATATTTACTAATGTTCCGAATATACCTAACTTAACTATTACCACACTGTCCTGAGTGGCCGAGTGCAGCGGTCTTTATTTAGAACCTGCCGGGCCTACGTTCCAGGATTACAAAACTAGTCCTGAGTGGCCGAGTGCAGCGGTCTTTATTTAGAACCTGCCGGGCCTACGTTCCAGGAAAACTTAGACTTAAACACTAGTGTTTACAAAATCCTTAAAACTGACTTAAAATTAAAACATTTTAGCGTTAACAAACAATTTTTTTAATTTCATTATCTAACTATAGAAAACGAATACTTCTTCCATGCATCATTATAATCAGATCAGTATTTTAGCGAGTTATTTTTAGTTATTAGTATGATTAAATTACGTTACTCCACCCCATTTAAAATCCTTTCTATGTTCCCATTTCTCATTATTTCTCCCAAAATTCCACTACTCTTAATTATCTGATATGTCTCCCTTAACACCAATTTACTGTCAGTTTCTTTACTGTTCCACCCCACTTAGACGAAACTTTTCCCCTCTAAATAAGCGCATTACTCTTTCCACCCCACTTAGGATATAAATTATAAACAAAGAAACAAAAATATCTTACACGAACTTCTACTCTTCAGTCTAGTACCGCCAAGTTTCTAACGCCACCTTGGGTCTCATCTTACTCCCCTACCAAACTTCCTCATAAAAACTTCTGGCCACCTGCCAGTATCATCATAAAAAAAAACCCCTGGATACCTGCCAGTACCATGTCACGACAGCCCTTCTACCTGAAGGATCCTGCTGCCCTCCTGTGACTTCATAAACTCACTGCCTACCTCCAGAAACCACACACGAGCCTTGGCAGGGCAGTTCGCACCAAGTTGGGAAAGTTTCTGGGCCCATAAAAAAAAAATAACCTCAAAACCCGTGGCTTGTACAGAGAAATAGAAGGGGGGAGAAAGCGCTTCGACCACTGCGCATCCAATTTTACGAGGACGGCATGTGAGCCGCCATGGTTGCTTCTACTTGTCAAGTGCTTGTCAAATCAAAATTGACATTTGTTTTGTTTTCTTTGTTGTTCTCATGGAATAAAAAGGGTTGTCGTATAAACAAGACTTTTTCGTAAATGTTTTGTTTACTTTTTGGATTAGATTTGGCTTAGTATCTTTCGTTTTATTTTAGTTAGGTGTTCCATTTATAATGCTTTAATTTAGTTTAATGAACTATGTCTTGTTGCGTGGAAGGGTGTTCCAGAAGAAATTTTCGTTTGTAAGTATCCCATTTTATATATTGAAAATATTCTCAGAAAATATTTTATTGGGTAAATAAAAACCTAGAAAAATTAAAGCTAAAATAGTTTAATTGTAATTTT